>CM019752.1:12421083-12441083 GCA_009761765.1 Phenacoccus solenopsis
CATTCGAGACGGCGTCGGGCTCGAGCCTAGTTTTTCCTATCACTGACGTGAATTTCGTAATTACGTTAATGTCGTCGTAGTTTTATCGATAGCGACGTAACAAATGACGAATACGGTAAACGTCTGATTTAGTTTATCGTCTTTTGCGAGCCCGGCGTCAAGACTCCCGTTACGGATTTTATACGAGTAACTTTACATTTCGCAGATATATACCGAATGGGGTAATCATTACTTGGAGAAAGCTCGCTTCAAAAAACTCATACAGAATTTACAAAGCGATTTGACCGATGGTGTTTTGTTGGCAGATGTCGTCGAGGCTGTGTGTAAGTATGAAATTGTAAACCTTTAGATTAACCTGCCAGCGGTGTAATTTTATATCCGCAGTGTACCTTGGGATCAACTAGCGCCTTACATATGTCAACCTAGATACGAAGTCGATTAAATGGACTTCACTTGAACATATCAGGTTACTGTGCTCGTTATCCAATCGTAACGTTGAGTATAGTTTTTAAATATGGGCGAATTTAATAATTATCTGCGATGATTGATTTCTATTTTCAACTCTATCGATATTCAACAACTTTTTTAGTCGTGTTGACTTAGTTGCCAGGAAGCCAAGGAGGGGAAGGGAAAATTGTCAGTGTAATGTGAAACACAACTCGGTATTTCAATTACCATCAACAACTTTTATTAGTATGGAAATTTTTTTTTTTCTTCTCCTTCTTCTTGATACTTACCTGCTTTTCTTTGGTGATGAGAATCGTCACGCAAGTATATTCAGACTTTTCGTTTGAAATGTAATGAATTTTTTTTGCATTATTTGAGATTTTTTTCGCGTTTAAAATTACGTAAACTGGAAAAATTTTATGCTAGTTTTATTAAAATTTTTATCTCTTATTTTTTTTTTAGTGTTTTTAAAAAAGCAACAATTTTTGGATATTCTCAAAAATTAATTTTAATTGCGTAATTGAAAAGTCACTTGTATAGGATGGGCTTAATTTAGGTTCTTTATGACTCAATAAACAAAATATTACCGATTTTTACCACGAAATGGTTCCCAGAGAATGATTTATTTTGTGGTAAAATATCTAAGTGAAGTCGATAATTTTTTTTTTTATTTATCACACATTTATTTTCTCTTATTTTTACATATTTATTTTGCTTTTTTGAATTTTTTATATAATTTTTCTTCGTGCTTTGTACGTTTGTATGTTTTTGTTTTTTCATTTTTTGTATTATGTACAGAAACATACCACGCGACATTTTACTCGTTTCATACAACCTCCTTCTTCGAATACGATTACATTTTTCTTTGTTCTTGAAAATTGAATAAAAAAGTAATTTTTCTAATTAAAGTAATACGGATATACCGCTCCACCAAAGGTCTTCTTCCTCCCTATTATTTTTGCTAATTTTTCTTTTTTTTTTTGTGTTTGTTATAATAATTGTGTACTTTGTGGTTTGCATAAATCTATAAAAAAATCAATCAAAAATTTTTCTAAACCAGCAAATAACTTGAGTTGATTCTTTCGTATTATTTACGCATAATTATTTTAAATTATTTAATTCTTTTCAACTTTTTTCCATTTTTTTGGATTTTTATTTTTTATTTTGGATTTTTTTAATTTTAGAATTTGAAGTAATGGATTTCAACCTAAAATCCACCTTTACTGTCCTGTAATTAACAGATACACTGGCGTGATAATCTTAGCAATTACATACGCCAGTATAAATAAATTAATAAAAAAAAAAAAAAAAAACATAATTTCTCATTCAAGAAAATATTATGCGCTTTGTGTACTCTAGGGCTTGTTGAATTTGATTTTTTTTTCTTAAATGCAATGATGTGCGATGATTAGCCAATATCTCTCAAAGAAAGTGAAACAATTTCGATCACCAAAGTTGGTGGAAATTCCTGCCAAAATGAAGTCAAATTTTTAGCTGAGTGTTCAACTTGAAAACGACAACCATTACAGCCTACGTCATTTGGGAAGGAAGGGGAGGGGAGGGGAGTCTTCTGGTAAATGCCCAATTTTTTGGTATACCTATGAGTATATATTTTTCCCCACCCGTAGTGCCGGCGGGTATTCATGAAGTTCGCTCAAAATTCGGTGATAGGTACTTTTTTATTTTTTCGATACACCTCAAAATGGCGGATCACTCAAATTTTGAGGAGGGCTGGAGAAGGGGCAAATAGCTCAAATTTTTCATTTTTGATCTCATATGAAAGAGTGAGTCACGAACATCAACATATCCAAATTTATGCTTACTAAATGCATTTGGAGTAAAATTAGAGCAGAAAAATTCTTTTTGAGGAAGTTTTGAGTTATGAAATTTCTTAAATCTTTCTTTATCCTTTTGAAATTGATGTAGAAAAGTCAAACTTTGTGTGTAGAGTCAGTTGATGACCAGAATTTGAGCTCTTGAATTTGGGTCAAAATGGATTCAAAATGGCGGATTATCAATATTCGAGTAGAGCTTAAGGATTCTCATATAATTAATGTGAATTGACGTGATTAGTGTGGATAATAAGTATTCTATATCATAAATTCACCTTCATGATGTTGGAGGGGACTAGAGCGGTTATCGACCTGAAGATGTGGAGGTAGGGTAGTAGTTTTCAAAATGGATATTGGGTGTGACCTGTAGACATGAAGGGGTTAGGAATGTTATTTCTAAACCTGAACAAGCCTCAGTTGAAAACTCACTTCCTGTAATGCAATATGGCTGCTTACTTTTTTTTATTTTAATACTTGAAAACTATAAAAAATATTATTTTGAGGAAATTTGAATTTTTTTTTACGTACCATGTGCCATGTACAGCAACAATGGCTAGAGGCACGAGAGCAACTTATATTTCACTTATTGATCCTGTGGATTTCACAAAAATAAGTAATGTTGTTTGTACAGAAAAGTTACATTTTATGCTTTAGAAACTAAAAACATTTTCAGTTGTCAATTTTTTGAAAATTTAGGGGATTTTAACATTTTTAAATTTTGTGTTTATCAAAATAAATAATAAATGGATGATTTATGAGTCATCCTACTTTGGGGACCCTTATGGGTAAAATATTGGAAATATTTTATTATCTATGTCTTGAAAATTTCAAATTAACATCATGGTATGCCCCTCACCCATAAATTACTTACTTACTATTTTAATTAAAATTATTTTTTTTTAATAAACGAAATTTCCTTTTTTCAAAAAATAAAGGTTAATAATTTTTTCAGTCTTGAAGAGTATAAAATATAAATTTCAATGCGTAAAAAATTGCAAAGGTGAAAAAATATTTTTTATAAAATGTTCAATTTTTGAAAGCCTTCATCTCGTTTTAGTAGGTGCTCCCAACAACTATGAGAACTGAAATTTTCTTGCTTTATGAAGTTGTCTTTCGCTTACTTCAAAATTCAGTTGAAAATATATTGAGGGAAGAAGAGGAGGTAGCACTTTGCGCTATCTTACTAATTTTTTTTTATCGAAATTTTTTTGTTGGGTTGTATTTACAAATTAAGTATGTTTAAAATAGAATTTTAATTTTTCGTTGTTTGACATAAAATATATTCCAAGAGTTATAATTCTATTCAATTTTTTTAATGAAAATTGCCAATTTAGAAATTATTATTTTATTTTTTCGACAGTGATGGGCGATTGAGTCAAACGGTCAAACGAGAGACGTAATGCATAGAGTAGGAAGGGGAGCTATAAAATTTTGTTGATGAATTTAGTTTTGATTTTTTTTTTTTTGATATTTCCTATAGATCAAATTTCATGAAAAATTTATAGCGAAAAGTAATGGGTAAAGAGTAAGACTTGAAAATGTTTTTATTTTTTATTTTAATTTGCATTTCGGTTTTTTTCGTTTAATCCAAATTCTTTCAGTTCGTCTGTTCCAAACAAAAACGAAATTGTATTACCTTTTTGACCATTTCGCAAAAAGATAAAATAAAAGTACCCCGAAAGTTTAAAATATTAAATTCTCAACCACGCGACATTTTACTCGTTTCATACAACCTCCTTCTTCGAATACGATTACATTTTTCTTTGTTCTTGAAAATTGAATAAAAAAGTAATTTTTCTAATTAAAGTGATACGGATATACCGCTCCACTGAAGCTCTTCTTCCTCCCTATTATTTTTGCTAATTTTATTTTTACAATGCTAAAAATACATAATTCAACTGGAAACGTATTTTGCAGGTGGTCAAAGAGTTCCAGACATCAATAGAAAGCCGAAAACGCCGGTGAACATGGTAAGCGCTGGATGGAAATTATTCAAAACTACTTTATTTTTGTATGCAAATTTCTAACAATACTGGCACAATGGTATTACGAAAGAGACGACCAAATTACCTTACAATACGGTTAAAAAACCCTTTCACCGTCTCGGCTGTGTGCAATTGAACGATAAAAATCGCGTACCGGAGATTACCTCCTTAACGAACTCGTCGTATGCAATTTACATCAGAAAAGACGAAGAAGTAGTATATATTTTTGATTAGGCGCATCGCGACGTTACGTAGGCACTCAGCGCGTGGTACCAGACAGAGGGTGAACTTTTTTGGCTTTTCAACGTCGACTAAAGCGGAACGGTTAATTAACTATTTGTATAACATTTGGAGTAGACGTTTGGTTGAAGAGCTCTATGACATTTTAATTATACGCCCGTATAGGATACGAAATAAGTTCTAAAATAGAGGAAAAAATTACGATACTGTAGGACAATTACTAATGGCGCGCGAACATCCCAGTCGTAGGATGGGGGTGAAAAAAAAGCTTCATTTGGTGGGAAATTTATGCGCTAATTTTGTAACTGACAAGCAACAGGAACGGATGATTTGTTAACGGTATCGGACGAATAAATGTTATCAAATTATTCAATTCTATCTCTTCAAGTCGTTGGAAACACGATAACGTAGTAACTGGCACGCAAACGGTAATGGCGTATAAATTCCAATTTAAAGGGTCCACCGGAGCCTTACAGCAATTAAAAACCGAGCGTATGTTAAAGGTGAAAAATTGACCCTGCGTAGGGATCGTACGTGAATCGAAGCACGTGTGTGGAGTCGGTGAAAAATTATTATTGCCGGTTTATCTCGATAGGTGTATTTTAAGCATCACTGCTGAACGTGTAATATATCGAATACCAGTTGGTATAGGCGCGTATATGTCCAGGAAAATATTCGCCATAGATAAAATAAGCGATGAGAAGAGGAAAAAAAAATAACAAAGAACACGATCGCAACTGGTTTTCATCGATAGGACACGCTTGTCAGAAAATCGTTCGGTTATGTGGTCACTATATATGATGAAATAGAAACGACCGAGCGGACGTAATTACCTTTTTCAACGATGGTCATCGACGATCGAGTATAGCAGCTCGTGCTAACGCGCATATGGCTCACAGAAGTGCAGAAGAGAGGCTCGTGCATCGAGTAGGAAAAAAATTAACTCTCTCAAGACGTAATTTAATCTAAAAACCGGAGGGTTAATACTTGTAAAATAAATAAAACCGACGTGCCCGTTTAATTCATTCCACATCAACGTTACTTGGGAGCTGTCGTCGGAGCCAAGTACTATAGAAATTTTCTCGAAGGAGCAGAAAGGAACCTTAAATTAATGCGTTGCCGTGTTATTTTAGAGGGCGCGTCTCGGCAACATTGAAAAGCCTCGCTTTGCCACCATTAATGCGAAAGCTTCCACCATTCAATATCCGCTAAAGGTGTACTCCAGTAACCGTCGAATATTAAAATATAAAAAGCGAGTGAAAAATTAGTCATAGACCTCTCCAAGGCTACGGTAAAGTTGAAGTGTCAGTTTTAATGTATCACGTTTACACTTAAAGACCACCGCTCAGCGCTTTTTTCCTTTCATCTCAAAGGTCACTCGTCCTAACGATAATTGCTCGTATTAACGACGAAAAAAAAGCATCATCGTAAACGATATAGGCTTATTAGAGGAACTGGTTGCGAAGGTGTCTTCGCTAGATTTTTATAATACTACTTTGTGGGAGTTCTCTTTCTACGCGCATTGCTATACTGAATGAATACCTGTTCAAAAATGTGCCTCTCAGCCTACGTCGGATACATGTTGGAGCGCAGATGGCGATATTAATGCATTACGATTTTTTTTTTATGCATTTTAATACCTAAACGAAAGCATATATTTTACCGAAGCATTGGTATTATTATTTGAGACTTTATCGGTTTGATAAATGCGCCTATCTGGCGTAAAAAATATTTGAAACGTTTAAGCCTCGAGAATCACAGTATCACTGGGTGGTTTGTCATTTGTAACCGATGGTATGGATTTTTTTCTCGTATAGGAAATTAAACGTGTTAACCGTGCATGATATTCAATTCGGAGTGCATCGGATTTTTATTATGGAGGATGGTGTATTAGTGTGGTGTAGATGGAACTAATTGATGGCTTTATTTTTTTTCTTTCGGTGACGTATTTTCAACTGATAGTGAAAGTTATCGAATATTTGTGACAGGGTTTTCCTTTCCGAGTTATCGTATTCGGGTATCCCTCGGAGGAAGAATAAAAGATTATTTATGAGGCGAACCGGTGCAGTATTATGCTTTTGAATTTCGATGTTCATGTGGTTGGAATGAATTCCAGATTTTTGTATTGAAATTAATGGCACTCTAGTGAAGAAGAATATGAAAGTAAAAATATTTGTTTTCATATTTCTATTTTTGAATGATAGTGATTGCGAAGCCATGCAAAACTATTTTTCCGTTAAGAAAATGTGCTGTCCTTTCTTAACAGATTTGAAGATGCTGTTTTTACTCGAATTCATCCGTTATTATTGGAAGATTGTGAAATTGATTTTTACTTTAATAATTTCCTCATCTGATTTAATATTTCCTCGATTAAATAATTTCAAATTTTGACTTCATTAATCCTGATAATTTTAAATATGATATTATTAAATAGTGATATAATAAATTCTGGGACACGCTAGACACCTCCCCATCAGCATTTTTTGACTGGTATTTGTGAATCCCAATGTGTTCTTTATGCATAATAACACTTATGGCAGGCCAACAAATTCTTTATCAGTGTTCTATATTGCACAATATTTATCAGTCTCTCACTATAAGCCATAATTTTACTGCAATAATCAACGATCCACAGACTATCAGGAACGTTTTAACATTCATCGAACAGTGGCGTAAAAATTTCATGTACTTACAACTAATACCATTATGAAAATTAATAGGTAAATAAATAAATAAATAAATAAATTAATTAATTAATTAAAATTATAATAAATAATCAAAATAGAAATGGAAATATATTTGAAAGAAAGTTACAAAATACTAGAATACCTATAATAGGTAATAAGTAATTAATTGTTTTTGTAACCCCTCTCCCCCTTCTCGTTGTGTGCCGCTGTCGCTAATTCAGGGATGGGGACAGGTCTCAAGTCTGACGCAGCGAAAGATTTAGAAATGAAAAAACATCAAAAAAAGAGAGAATAAAAAAAATAAACACAACAAAGAAAACAGCGACAAGAGTGAGACAACCCCTTCCCCTTTACTCCCGATACTTATCATTTTTTGAATAATAAAAATTATAATTAAAAGTAAATTGAATTAATTTTATATATTTAAACTTTATTATAGAAATTTCTATTATTATTATTATTGTTATTATTATTATATTTTTTTTTATTTATTTTTTATTATTAAATCAATTTAAAATTAATCTCATTTTAATTTTTTTATTTTCAATATTATAATCTATAATTACTTAGGTACCTATTAAATTAATTTTTTTCATTAAATCAATAATAATAATCAATGATTGCTTTGCAGTTCATCTTCTCCCAATCCTCCCTCCACCTAGATTGCTTTTCGCTTTTTCAGATAATAAAAGTACATAAAATATTATTTTTTTTCGTAGAGTACCGTCTGTTGTTCCATTTCCTCTATTTTTTTTTTTTTTTTTTTTTTTTTTGCTTAACGTACAGTTGCTTTTTAGGTTGCTTAATTGCAGAAACTTGATTTCTCGGACCCTGAATAATATTAAAATTCCATTTCTTTGTTTGATGATGTATCTGTATAGGTCAAATGGAAGCTTTACCAAAAATCATGAGAATTTGGCCATTAGGATACCCCAGGCAACTGTGTAAAGTTTTTCCTATATATTTTTTTAAATATAATTTTATGATGATTTTCCATTTTGCAATAACAGATTTAATTGAAATGTCTTATGAGAATTTGTTTCAAAATTTGAATGATTTTTTTTTGACATCTCTTGGGTTTATGTTGAAATTATTCAAGGACACAATAAATTAATTTCGTACATCCACATATTCCTCACCTTCCTCAAAAGAAGCAACCTTTTCCACCTCATCTGAATATGGTTTTTTCGTGAGAGTGGCGTAAAACCCCTGGTAGTTATAGACGCCAGACGCCACTATAACAAATAATTATTTTTTTTTTTTAAATCAAATAATCCAATGACTTAAATTTTGAATGTGTTTTTTTTTAATATGAAAAAATGAATTTTTATTTATTATTTGTGCCTCAACTCTCAGATGAAATTATTTAAAATAAATATTGGGTTAGAATGTTTGCTGCGGTTTTCTTTTTTTTAAATATCAAGAACATGAAAAAATTGTTAATCTATTTCAATAAAATACTCAAAAAATTTTAGCTCTCTACGTGAATATTCACGAAATTCCAAATGTGTTCATTTTATTAAAAATTGCCCAAGAAACTATTTCAGGTTAAGTGAAAGGGTCCACTAGCTAGGCATTATATTTCATCGTTTAAAAATCAGAAAAATGGTATTATCAATTCTTTTGAAATTTAAGAAGTGTAAAAAATTTGTAGGCAAAGTATTTCTTTTTTTATATATTATTAATGAACAATCATCATTCGAATGGTGGTATGAGTTAGATTTTAGCTGTTTGGGATTTGAGAGACAAGTTTCACGATTTGGGAATTTTCAAAGTACCATTCATTCGGCATCAAAATAACATAATATTGGGAATTAATTGCTTTATATTCAAAATTTTGGAAACCTTGAAACTGAGATCTGTAATTCACACGAATTATTGAAAAAAAAAATTATTTTCCATATCGCGTCGAATTGACGTATTTTTCCTTGCATTCGTGTATTTGTGATTTTGTAATTCTCTTTGTCTTCTTTTTTCGAGAATTTCACTCGAATACTTGAGAAAAGGAGTTTCATATTTAACAATAACCCGCCGATAACTACCTTTGTTTCAAAGAAAGTAAGCAAAAAAAAAAGACAATGAAGACGTTAAAACGCGCATAATTAGCGATACTTTGTGTCACAACGACTACACCCACAAAGTCTAAACGAGTACTCGAGTCGAGAGCGTTTGAGTATTTTAAAAACACGCTGAAAATTTCCTCTTTAAAACCTCCAACCAAGTCGCGTACTTACTGGTACCGCAAGAATGTAAGATTTACGACTTGAGTACACATTGTGTGGAAAAGTTCTCGAAGAGCACGGAAGTGGAAAGTTCTTATTAAGCCAGATTTGGTCAAGTTTTAACAAGTTTCCTGCTTTCTTTTTTTAATACCAAGAGCCTACGAGGAAAAAGTTTATTGTAGATTTAAGTTTCGCGTCTTGCAGGCGTAAAGTAGACTCGTTGGAGGTGTTAATCTATCAACAGAAAAAGGGATATGTTGGTTATCCCGGGTGTGAGCTAATAACCCATATTTAGAGGGATATTTCGATACTAAAATACTATAAGGGCAAGCTCGTAAATCCTTCGTTGGCTACCCTTGAAATTAGGTAATATTTCAAAGCGTGAATTGTCGAGTGAATTTTTGTGCGCTGGTTAACATCAATAAAATATATGACCGCGGAGTAATTCGGCGCGGTAAATTAAAAACGACTCGGATATCGTTCGGAAAATGATTTTTAGTCGGCTCGAGTCGTAAAACAGAGCAATTTAACGGTGACACTGATACATAAGGTGGTTACGTATGGCGTGGAAAATAAATTTACGATTTTGGTTTCAAAATGGTCCGGGCAAATAGGGAAATTAAATAGTCGAATTTTTGCGAACAAGCTAGAAATAGTCTTAAACTGTTGAGAGTGATTTCCTGACGTTCAGAAAAGTAGTCGTCAAGATTTCATGAGATGTTTCTTTTTTAGGGGGGTAGGAGGGGTTTGGACCTCTAAATTGGGTTTTCATCTATATCTTGCGAAGAGAGACTCCTACCACAGAAATAGTGTAGTGCAAAAATATTTTCCTTTAAATTCTACGCACGTTGACTTCTTACAGTTTTTCTTCCAAAAGCGCTATAAAGCTTAAAAAGTTCACTTCAAGCTTTTTTGTGCATAAATGAAAACATACGAGTTTGAATTTACTTGTTAGCTGAGTTTTAAATTTAGAAACGACAGCTATTGCAGCCTACCTGATTTGGGAAGGAAGGGTTAGGAGAAGGTGGGGTCTTCAAATTTTGTGTTTCAGACTATTTGTGATAATTTAGCAAATGTCCAACTTTTTCCTATATACCTATATACTTTTCCTTCCCTTTTTAAAAATGCAAAAAATGTATTTTTTGTTTTTTCGATGCACCTCAAAATGGCGGATCACTCAAATTTTGAGGGGGGCTGGTAAAGGGGCAAATAGCTTGAATTTTTCATTTTTTGTCTCGTGTGAAAGAGTAAGTCACGGACACTAACATATCCAAATTTCAGCTTCTTAAGTCCATTCGTAGGGAAGTTGCAGTAAAAAAGAGCTTCTTGAGGAAGTTTTGAGTCATGAAATTTCTTGAATCTTCCATACATCCTCACCAAATCTATATACAAAAGTCAAACCTTGTACGTGAGGTTAGTTGCTGACTAGAATATGACTTCTTGAATTTGAATCAAAATGGATACAAAGTTGCAGATTACTAAAATTGAGTAGAGCTTGAGGACCATCAAATTAGTAAAAATGTAATTAACATAAACTCATATGACTATTGGGGATGAAAAGTATACAGTATCCCCAATTCATCTCCATACATGATGTTTGAGGGGTGAAGGAGGAGTCATCGACTTGCAAATGTGAAACCCCAAGAACCCTAAGTGGTGAAGAAAAGTTTTTTGGGGGTGTAACTTCTCCCAGGATTAGCGTTTTGCCCTTTATCTCGGTATATCTATAGGACCTACAAAAAAAATCACAGATTTGAAATCTGCATCAAATTTCCTTCCCCTTCCCCTCCTCCCAAAAGGATCGAAGGTGAGGTGATTTATCTTAATTTCTCCTCTTCAAAATCATATTCATAGACACATTTACGTTCGTTTTTATGAAATTAATTTTTTTTTTCAGTTTTCGAACATATTAATTTTCTCGTTAGGGTTCTTTTTTTCTCAAAATGAGTCGCGTTTCGTTGTAACCTGAAAGAAAATTTGATAAAGATTCCAAATCTGTGATTTTTTTAGGTCACATTGATCTGAAGAAATTTACAAAACAATTTTCCATACTACTTGAGGCTTTTGGTTTTTAGATGATAATGTTTGGACCCTCTCTTACATGTTTTGGCAGGAAAAACCTCTGTTCTAAATTCTTTTTATTTTAGCCCTATTTGAGACCTAATTTGCCTGAATCATAATAAAATTTTATTATTCTTTTCCTAAAGATTAAGGAAGGAAATAGACTGCCATTTTTTCATTTTTTCATTTTTTTTTTTATTTAGGACTTCCAAATCATTTTTAGATTGTTTTCAAAAAGCTCCAATTATAGCTATTCTGAAAAATGTACGAGAAATGGGTGATTCATTGGTTGTATGCGCAGTAGAAGCTCGAATTAGCATACTTCATTCTCAAGAGGAAAGCTCGATTTTAACCTCATAAAGCTATTCAAAGCATCACGTTTTTGCTTAAAAATGAATTTGTATCGATGTTTTGATGTTTTAGTATCATAAAGCCAAGACTCTAGAAACCCCTGTTGAATAGTAACGTTTACTTCTGCGTCCAAAAGAGCCTAAATAAAGCCCACACTATACACACGACCAATAAATTATCCGTTTGCCGTTCATTTTTGCAAATAAATAAAATTGGTGGTTTTTTAAAAAAATAAAAACGATTTAGGCATCCTAAATTCAGAAAAAATTCACAGCTAAAATTTTTTTCAAGTCTTCAAAAAAGAAATAAACGATTTCTAAATTTAAAAAAAAAAGTTGAAATTTTGAAAAACCAATTTTTTCATTTTTCAAAATGAAAACACAAGATCAATCTGTTTGAGAATATTATTGGGGTCATTTACTATCTTTTTACCTTTCTATAAAAGATTTTACTTACTTTACTTACCTTGCTTTTCGTCATTAACGTGCCATGTACTGCAACAAAGGCCAGAGGCACGAAGAAAATGGAGAATACTAAATAAAGGGAAGGAAGGAAGTAGTTTTAAGGAAGTGAAACAGGATATCTGTTGTTTTAATTGCCTGAAAATTCGTTTTTTTGAAAATTTTGAAAATTTTCAATCATTTTGGAAACTCTAAAAATTGAGTTAGGTGGTTGAAATTGTTTTACATCCTTTTGAAATAATTTAGCAACTATTGTGAACATTCCACCTTCGTTTTTTGAAAGAAAAACGAAATTCGACTCACAAAAATTCACTCTCGTAAGAAACTGGATACAAAGAGATAAATTTTTCAATAGAAAACGCCGTTATTTTGACTCTTCAAGGGGATTATGTAGGATACGATGAGCATGATGGGTAGAACCTAATATGTGGTTGTGAGTGTCTTGAAAATGGCTGCAACTTTTGCTCGAAACGTTTTCCACAAAAATTTCTTAGGAAGTAAAATGATTAAATAAGTGTGTGAAATTTTAGTATTTTGAAGGCAATGAGCTTTCTATCGCATCTACGACAAAAAGTGTAAGGAGCCAACTGCTGTGGAATTCTGAGTAGAATGTTTTTGCACTAAACTATTTTTCCATCAGGAGTCTTTCTTCGCGACATATTAGCCAACGAACTCTTTTTGAAGGTGTTTAATGTACCGAATCTGGCGATTTTTTTCATGACCATCGTGACATCATTTTTGACATTTTAAACCCTTTTTCGTATATCTAACTCGCCTAGACTAAGGGATGCTCTTTTTGCTTTCATTTCGAAAAAACGAGAATCTGTTGCGAGTCGAAAATATTCAAGTTCACGGCTGAAGTATATTAAGGTGACGTCATGGCCGAATGGTTGGGTGACCTCCTGACGCAATTATCGACCACGTGCTGATTTCATCGTTGCCCATACCACACTGATGCACCGCTCAGCGAACGTCGTCGGAAGGTGGTGCCCTATATTAGTTTTGTTTTAGGCATTCCGCATCAATAGTTTACATCTAACGGACTTCTCTGTTCTGTGCGCGATTACCTGTCGGCTGTCGAAATATCCAACGGGTTGTACCGTGTGCGAACTCGATAGTGGTACATTGTTATCTACGTCGCGGTGCCGTTCTAGCGTCCGTGGTGCTCGATACCGTTACGGAACGAATTCGAATATTGGCCGGATATCATGTGCGAACCGTCGTGATTTGTGTGGCCGATTTGACGTTGAAATTTCATTGAAACTTGTGCCACTTGGTTCGTTGAGAAGGTTCGAATTTTTCCATTTTCGCCGGGTAAGATAAGAAATAAATTCTAATTCGTTGGTTGCGCTTTTGGTTTTATTTTTTCGTCGAAATCTATATTCGTATAGGTAAAGTTACCTCTCGAAATATATCGCTTTACTACGTGTTACAATTTTCATTCACCTCTCGAACGAAAGAAAAAAACACTCGAAATCACGTACTCGCGAAACGCGATAAACGATAATTTTTTTCTCCGCTGTAATTAAACGCATATTCGTGCAATAAAACGTAAACACATGTAAGTTTATCGAATATCAAACATTGTAAAAAGTAGAACGCTATAATAGGGTAGTAAAAAATACACGTTTGCTCGCAACACGTATTAAATGTGGGAAAACGGACGTAAAGCAATCCCAGTCATAAAAGGCTTTTCACATTACTTAGATAAAAATCAGTTGACCAGTTAATCTTGGCGGCTTATGTGTTTTTAAAGTCCACCCCCCAGTAACATATTTTGCGGCGAAGTTACCTCGAAGTGTTACCGCAGGTAATTACGGTAGTTTTTATTAACTCATCGCGTGGAAAGTTAGCTCGTCTTGTGCGAAATTTTCCGCCATAAAGGAGCTTTACAGCGGTGTTCGCGTATAGCAATTTTCTTCGTGTAATGAAAAAGCGATTCGAACTTTTAGGCTCGCAGATCGTTTTATTTAAATCAACTCGGTAATATTTTATCGAAGTATTGATTTTCCGGGTGACATTGATGGCTTAGCGTCTTCGAAGGGAAATCACCCGAGAGTAAGATACTTATTTAGTATATTCGTTGTTATTTGACGAGGAAGTGCTTGCTTTTATATTATACTTTGTCCATGATCGCTTATTTTCCTTTTCCTCGAATTGATCTTGGTCTATTGTTTGAAATGCATTCGAATGTAACCCTGATATTTTACATGATAGGTGGCCACCTTTCGCTGTCCTTATGAACTCTTTATGAAGTTCGTGTATTTTATTGCTTATTTTTAAGCAACGTAATTTTTTATATCTACGTGGACTCTAAATTATCTCGTTATTTGTGAAAATGTCAAATTTTTACAAAAATCACCCAACCTTAAAAAAATTGATATTTTGTAATCATTTATGTTCAAAATCATTGGAACAAATTATTCGTGTTTTCAGCCAAGTTCAGTAAAAATATTTAATCACTGGAAATTTCCATTATCAAGCGTGGCAATGTATGTATTCAAAAGAACTAATTACTCTGATAGTATCATTAGTCATTTCATTATTGGATCACTTTTGCGCGATTTCTGAATATTGATGATAAATAGGTAAAAAAAATTGTGAAATGACCCCAATAGCATTCTCAATAGTGATGGAAACTATCGATATTTTTTTTGCTATCGATAGTATCGTTGATAAAAAATATCACTATCGATAGTATCGATAGTATGAAAAATCGCTATCGATAATTAATATCGATAATATGAGAAATCACTATCGATACTATCGATAACTATCGATAGTTTCAAAATTGAAAAAATTACCATTAGAAAAAAAAATAAATAAAAAACTTCATGTATGTACTTATAATTTTTCGTAAGTTTATGTAGAAAATTTTTAAAGAGGATGAATAAAAATTTAAAAAAGCAAAAAATGATTCATTGTTTATTTCTCGCTAGTATAGGTTTTTCATCTTTGATGTTTCATTTTCATTTTTCAGCTTGGTAAGCACGAGTCAAGTCATTTACTGAGACTATCGAAACTATTGACAAAAATACAAAAACAGTATCGATAGTATCGATAGCCAAACGATAGTAAAACTATCGATATTTTTCGATATTTTTTTCAGAAGCTATCGATACTATCGGTAGTGCTATCGATAATTTCCATCACTAATTCTCAAATAGATTTAAAATTTCGTGTTTTTATTTTTGAAAATGAAAAAATTGGGTTTTCAAAATTTCAATTTTTTTAGCATTTAAAGATCGTTTATTTCTTATTTGAAGACTTGAAAAAAATTTAACTATCAATCTTTTTCAAATTTTAGCGTACTTGGAATTTGTCCTAAGGTACTGTTAAGTTACTGCAATATTATCTACATACGTATTGCAATAGATCAATGAACAGATAATTTATTTCATAGAAAGAATAGTATGATTTTGATTTCTGCCTTTTTGGACTCAAGAGACATGTTCCATATTATGTTCCATATTATGTTCCAGGCATTCTCAGAGTATTTTATATTTAGCCCTTATGTTTAATTTATGCCAATATTGTGTAGAATATATGCGATACTTTGGGAATCCCTAAAAGTGAAAAGAAGGCACTGTCTATTGAGTTCATTGTGTCTAATAGGACAGAAGCTAAGTCCATGTCATACGTCGTAACGATAAATAATCTATTTATCAATTATTTCTAAAAATAGGTGAAATATTGTAGTTATTCTGTACATTAGAGAGAAAATTTAAATGGGTAAAATTAACTGGTAAAATTTTATAGTTTTTGAGTAACGAAATAATTATAATCACTAGATTAAAAAAAATTTCAAATCTGGAGGTGAGGGATTGAAATTTAATTTGGATTTGTGTTTGTGGTGGGAATGAGGGGGGATTGGAAATGACTGTTTTTATTTTATGAATCATAAATATTTATTTTGTTCATTGATTCGCCAAAGTGGATGTGAAATAGACCCTCAAATATTTCTAAAATAAAATAAATAAAATAACTTCAATAATTTCAAAACTTTCCCAACATGGAAAAAATAAATAATGTCTTAAAGTGCTGTAAATTTTTGAGCTTATTATTGAGTAATTCCGCTTTATTACTTCCTAATCATGACAGAATTCTGAAAAAAAAATACTTATCGAAAACAACCATAATATTCATATTGAGCGAGGGATTTTTGCAATAATAAATGAATTATCAGGACTATTTGGAACATATGTACATTGTGCATTTAATACAAAATTATTCAAACGCAAAATGTAGAAGTTTCGTTGTATTTGATAATATTGGAAAGATTGCAAAAAAATCATATTTACGTTGCTAACGCTATTTTTCATAGTGTGCATCTATCAGTAATCTTACATCAAGGATTCGATCCTTGAAGATCTAATCATTTAACAAAACCATCTGCTCTGTTGTAAATATTATAATGTCATACTTATATATTGGTATAATATTTTAGCCAATAAAATTAAAAATTTTGAAAGGTGAAAAAATCGATTATACAACATGCACAAAAATTTCAAACGATTTCTTAGTTTAAAAAATAAAAAATAATAAAATGAAACAATAATGATAATTAAATATCTAAGGATAAAAAAGTCTTCACAAAAAATAACAGCATTCAAAAACAAAACAAATTGTAACGGTATTTACTTATTATTACAGTAGTTACAAATGTTTTTTTTTCTTTTATTACTTATATGAACTTTTTCATACTTATAAATTTTTGCTTTACTTGCTTTATAATTGTGGTATGTATCTGTATTAATTTGAAAAAGAAAAGAGATTGTTTGATTTTGTGATATAACACGTGATTCTAAAAATTATAATTTTTTTATAATATAAGTTTTTATTATTTATGTAATTAAATCAAAAACTCGAAAAGGGATTACGAAATGTCTTGCCTTCTCAAAAAAATGCGAAATCTGAAGGAATTCTATCAATGAAGGTCGTTCACCAATGATAAATGAAAATTTCACAAATCAAAGAAATGTTCCGGAATTCATAATGATGTCAATAAAAAACCCAAAAAATGACTAAAAATCAAAAATTTATGTAGAAAATTATTTCAAAGTTTTTTGAGAATTTTTTCAATAATCTTGAAAAAAAAAAAATGTCAACACTGGATGACTTCATAGATATCTCTGCTGCGTGTTCAATCAAGGTTTCACTTGATAAGTCTCCTTGTCATTTATTAAAAAAACGTGTGCTTCGAGGCCAAATTGTGGGATCGGAGTCAAATGCTAGATCAGATGATGTATTATCAAATCAAATATATTCGAGTTGATTTTTTGTATGATTTTGAGCAATTACGGGTATTAACAACTTTGTTGAGAAGGAAGGCCAAAAAAAGCATGTTGTTTCGGACTATGATCGCACATCAGACCTCAGAGTAATGCTGAGATCAAAAATTTTTGTTTGAAAAAATTAAAAATGAATTAGTTAAAAAAGTTACGAGATCAGAAAATGAAAAAAAAAATAAAGAAAGAAAGAAGAAGAAAAAAAGTTAAAAAATTTAAAGTTCTAAGAAATCCCCCAAAGAAATATATTAAACATGTTAAATTAAAAAAAAAAAATTTTAATTTTAATGTTCAAATTTTTATCTCACGTGTTCAAAATCATTGTGGTTGCCCTGGCCGATCCCACTCATTTATTTGCTATGGAGGAATTAAATAATCAGGCTAGTTTTTGGTCTCACCTATACTTGAGAACCTAATGATCCATAATAGGTTTGTACTGCTATTTTGTGAATAAGGTGCCCTCAACATTGCAACTTGAAAACATTTTCGAAACCACTGCTACATAATCATTCTTTTTTAATGGACCTTGATCGAGTATAATTTCCATCATTGTGTAATAAAAATTATGTTAATTATCAAATTATTTTGGAGAAATAAGAGGTAATTTATTTTTGAAAATTTTGAAACCCCATTTCTTTATTTGTCCCTTCGTAATGCTCTTGTTTGTCATCTTTCATTTAATAGAATCAAAACTAATTATTACCAATTTTTGACTTTTTTTTTTCAAAATTATATAGATTTTTACGCGATGTAACAACAGATATATACGTAATTATATCTGGTTTGTGCAATGTAAAGCTATGCCTGTTGTTAAATCATATTAAAATGCAGTGTGATCATGTAAAAAAAAAAATTAAAAATTGTAATTCATGTTGTAAATTTACCTTCATTTCGAGTTATTAAAAAAAGGAATTAAACAGTGGTTCCAAAAGTATTTCTAAGTTGCAAACTAGAGTCGCACTTAATAAGTTGCAGTTTCCTTGTGAAATAAAGGTCTTTTTTTTATATAACATATGAACCATAAAATTCTAAAGAAGAGGTGAGTCTAAAAACTAGCCTGATTATTTATGCTCTTCCTATAAATAAATCGTATAGTACAACCTCTGCACTACAAGGTTCCAATGTAGGAGTGCCCGAAAATAGTCCCTATTTATTCTCATTTTTTCAATACAAGAAACGTTCAATTTCTTCGCGAAATTTACCATCTATTGCGAGCTGTGTATTGTGAAAAGTCATATTAGCCAATGAAACGAGTCGAATGTCAATGTATTTGGTTTGTCATCGTGAGCTCGCGTATGGTTTCATTTTCAAGGTTTTTTAAAAATACATCCGCCAAATATATTTAATTAAAAAATACTTAGTTCACTTATACGTAAAAGGATTTTATCATGACGAAGGTTAGACTTCAAGGGAGTTAGATAATTTGAAGCGAAAAACTTTATCACGTGGTTAAATAAGTGTCGACTACCTTCTCGTGTTTCGAAAGGGTGACGAAATGAAAAAATGTATTATTTTTATGTAATTTCAGACTACTCAGAGGGATGGAATTTATCATAATAAAACACTTAGGGTTTTCACTGCAGTCTGTATTAGAGTCAGCTGCTTATCCCCTTTACCTTAATTACTTATAAGCTCCATTTATATATCTAATCTTGGAGGTATTTTTCTCCGATGTAATCCATTAAGAAGGGATATAAATAAAGAGAGCGCGTTATAACGAGGCAATTAAAAAATATAATAGTAATTAATACGATACTTCTCGCATTCTCCGTATCACCTATAAACGATTATAGTCGAAACGAATTTACGAGCTAACAATTAGCATAATTCGTCGGGCGCGAAGTGACCATTGAGATTAACACTGCCCTTTGAGTATTCGTACACCGTTATCTGGTCGTATTCGAATATTCATATTTTTCCGCCGGTAATTACGGTGTAATTTGTCAAAAGGGCGAAGTAACCTGTTGATTAATTACGACGCCTGGTGCATTTCGTATAACAAAAGTAGGATATTTGCGGAAATTTTTTATTGTTTTACCCTTGCTTTTTTTTTCTCGTCATAATTATGGCGCGCTTAATTGATACGAAAAGCGTATCTGCTATACCCGCATTCGAGCCGAATGCTTTTGTCTGGTCGTTAATTTCTCGCACCCTAGAAAGCTTTTTGTAATTATTTAAAGGGTTTATCGAAGCGGTTTGCGTATTTTCGCGAAAATACCAGTTGGGCGCTTCGCTTAATTTATTTGCAGATTTAATTGGTACTCGCAGTCGGAGTTTTATGACGCTGAGATGTCGTCATTTCGTACTCGGAATTTCGGTTGGGTACTTTGAACGGCGATAGAGCCAGAAGTAAATTACACCGAGTACTCGCAATTATTCCGTAATTTAACGTTTCTCGTGCACATACTGGCAAAACAATACGATAT
>CM019752.1:12441183-12506698 GCA_009761765.1 Phenacoccus solenopsis
TCCTATTGACTACGATATTATCTCGAACAGATGGATTTTATGCGCCAATCACCTAGAACCGGTGAAAGGATTCTTGAGCCGATACTTGAGAAGACGTTTAATCGAAATCGAGTGTAAAAAAGGCACCAGGACTCCGGAACTGTGGCGTATCATCGAATGGATACCTAAAGTTCAGCATCACCTTAATCAGTTCCTTGAAACTCACGCTTCTTCTGATGTTACCATTGGTAAAGTATATATGGATTTAAATTACACACGATTCGGATATTTCGTCGGCTAATCCAGAGGTATTTTAGGACCAAAATTATTCATGTCCTGTCCCATGGAAGTGGACGGATCACAAGTGTGGTTCACCGATCTGTGGAATTATTCGTTAGTTCCTTATTTACACGACGCCGTCAAAGATGGGCTACAGTTGCACGGTAAACGAGCTCCGTGGGAAGATCCCACTCAGTTTATTATACGAAATTATCCTTGGATTAAAAGCACCGCTATTCACAGTGGAATCGAAGCTCTCATGAGGTTCGCGAGTTAATTCATTGGTATGAAGGCGAATCCCCGAATATCAATTGATATATTTTCATTTTCTTATTATAGATTACGACCAGAGGATGTTGGCTACGAGGTGAAATCAGAAAGTGATCCATTGGTAAGAATGAAGTTTTTTACTCGATTACTTCGAAGCGTTACATCGAACTAATGAGTAATACTTATTTTTATTTTTTATTATTACAGTTAAATATGCTGATGACTTTACAAGAAGCTGCAAATTACACGAGCAGTACGCACAGCATAAATAACGAATCTACCGGTATGACTAGTTTAACTGCGAATTGCAATAATTCCACGATTTGACAAATAATTACGAAATTTACGCTTTATTTTTATTATGTCAATAAATCGACGATTGCATCGAAATATTTTTCGCCCATTTTATATATTCTATGAAAATATTGTATTCTACCAAAGATATTAAGCGCTTCCGTTGCTCATGATTTTTTGAATTTTTTTTTTCTTTTCAATTTTTAATCTACATGAACTATAATGGAAATATTATCATATGCTTGAGCATTATGAAATTAACAAACGCTTGAGCGATATTGGAATCCTATTATTTTATACTTGTTGATATTTTGTAATAATTTTACTCGATTGAACTCACGTTTGAGATTTCGTACGTAATATTACTCTTCCAAGAAATGACAATAAATTTTTTTTTTAAAGAAAAATTTATTCGCCGAAATCTGCCATTTTGTGTTACAAAATGAATTTCTTTATTTTTGTAAAATGTTGTATTTTATTGTCATTTTTTTATCGATATTTTTATTGAGATTTTGTTTCTCGGTTGTATTAGTCAGAATTTGTTCATATACATATATACTTTTTTTTCCAATGATTTATATTTTTGATGATGTTTTGTATTACTTATAATAAATATTGTTCTCATATTTTGCATGTTTTTTTTTTTTTTTTTAATAATAATACGAAGGCCTTAAACGAGCCTAAATTTGATAATCTTTCTAAACTCATGAAAAATAAATTTCGTTTTATATCAAATGGTATGCAACTTTACTGAGGTGTTTAAAAAATAACAAAAATTGCTAAAATTGATCGATGGTACGGAATCTGATATTACTTTCCTTTCCCTCCTATTATCTCTTCACTTGAACTCGTCAATTTAACATCAATATCTCGTGAACTCGATAGAAACGCCAATTTGGAAAATTTGATTACAGAAATGGATTTCCCAGGTCAAGAACGTTATTCGAGACACTTTGAACGACAGAACCTAATGAAAGTTTTTTTCGTCGAAAAACTTTTCGAAATTTCGACAATTCTAAAAAAATCGAGATTAGTGTCGTTTTTGTCTAATGCGAGGTTGCTAATTTCTAATATGATGATAGTTTTCGCGTTCCCCTCTCCTGACTGGAAAAATCGCGATTTTAACAAAAAAAAATGCAGTTTTTGAAGTGATAGAGGGGATAACGTCAAAAAGTAATATCGGATTCCATATCAGCGACCTCGAATTAGTCGAAAACGACACTAATCTCGATTTTTTTGGAATCGTCGAAATTTCGAAAAATCCACGACCTATAGGCTTCTTCGTTTTTTGACGAAAAAAATTTTGTGTCAGTTTTCTTCGCGCAGAGTGTCTAAATATAGGTTTTCGGGCCCGAGAAGTCTATTTATTTGCTCAGTTTCTTGAAATCACGCATTTTTGCTGAAAAAACCGCGACTTTTCATTAAAAAATCCATTTTTGAGGGGTTAAAAGAGGTTGTTGGTTCAATCTGTTGGTATATTCAAAATAAATATTGAGGGAACCTGGAGAAGAGGCAAAGAATTCACTCTTTTCTCATTGATCGGTTGTTTTTCAACTTCCTTCTCGCTCGTTTCTCGTTGGTTAGGTATTAAAATGTGTTCTTCTTGTTTGTTTCTCATTGGTTGGTGGTTTAAACGTGTTCTTCTTGCTCGTTTCTCATTGGTCAGTTGTTTAAGCGTGTTTTTCTTGCTTCTTTCTTCTTGGTGAGTTGTTTTTCAACTTTCTTCTTGCTCGTTCCTCATTGGTTGGTGGTTTAAACGTGTCATTCTTGCTTGTTTCTTATTGGTGGGTTGTTTTTCAACTTTCTTCTTGCTCGCTTCTCATTGGTTGGCCATTTTAATGTGTTCTTCTTGCTCGTTTCTCATTGGTTTGTTTTAACTTTTTCTTATTCTTTTCTCATTGGTTGGTGGTTTAAACATGTTCTTCTTGCTCTTTTCTCATTGGTTGGCTGTTTAAACATGTTCACTTCACTAGTATCTCATTGGTCGGTTGTTTAAGCGTGTTCTTCTTGCTTGTTTCTTATTGGTGGGTTGTTTTTCAACTTTCTTCTTGCCCGTTTCTCATTGGTCAACTGTTTAAGTGTGTTCTTCATGCTCGTTTCTCATTGGTTGGCTGTTTGAACATAAAATTTTTGTTTTTCATCTCAAATGAAAGAATCAGTTACGGACATCAGCATATCCAAATTTCAGTTTCCCAAGTGCATTTGCAGGGTAGTTAGCGCAAAAAAAGGGTTTTAGAGGAAGTTTTGATTTGAAATTTCATGATATTTGAAAAGTTAAACTTTGTATGTGGGATTCATTAGTAACCAAAATATAATTCCGCCAATTAGCTATGAAATCAATCCAAAATGGTGGATTATCAGAATTTGAGTAGGGACTGAGTAGCCTGAAATTAGCGAAAACGTTATTAATGAACTCATATGATTACTGGCGATATGAAATATATTATCCCGCATTTATGTTCACACATGATGTTGGGGGGAGAAGGCGTTTAAAATGAGATTTTTGAACACAATAAAATCATTTCTGTACTTTCTTTCTTAAAGATTCGTATGCGTTCAAATAAATATGATTTCGAATTTAAAATTTGATTTTGAATGGTTATGGTGGGTAATGGAACAACTTTAACTTTTGTTTCCAAATCAGCAGTGTAAAATAAATCATCCTTTTATGATGTTTATTTTTTAATACATTTTTTCAATGTTGTGGTTTCATTCGAGTAAGCAAAATTCAATATCATTGTTTTGCATGAAGATAAATTCTAAGTTTGGATTTCATAGCAATTTTGGATTGTAGTTAAATGCAATAATTAATTTTCATGGGTTAAGGCATGCCCTCCGCCTTGAAAGAAAAAGGATTGGGAGAGAATTCTTCCAGGTTTAGCACCTCTCCAACTAATTACAACGTCATATTAACAAAGTAATAATTTTTTTTCAAAACCTTGTTAGTCATATTGCGTATAGGTATCATTTGATTGAAAAAAAATTCTTTGTCGTTGATACATAACGTTAACAGTCTAATATTTGAATACTTTACATCATACATTCATTGTTGCGTATATAAACAGAGAATTAATAATTTTCTTGACAAATCAGACTCGAAATTTCCCAACCTATGTGCCCATATTAAGTCACCACTATCATGTAATCTTTCGTTAGCTATTTCGATAACGCGAATATTTCACATCACACTCGACGTTCTATTGGGGTGAATTTTTCGCATTATAAATATAGTTGAAAAGATACACATCATTTCACTCGATTTGCAGTGTTCCATTAAACATCCTCGATGGCTGGTTATTACTGTGTTAACGTGTTTTTCGCAGTGGCGTTTTTCAATTTTTTAACGTATGGTTTCGTATCGGATTCGATTGCCTACAAAGGCAATCGAATGCCTAGATTTAAGTCCTTCTTTCCTATAATGAGTTGTGAAAATAACACCGTCAAGGCAATTCACTACACTACACCACCTCCCCCCACCACTGTCATGCCATGGACCCTGATACCAAGGGATGGAATTAGTTTTGGACAACGTGTCGAAGGCGACAAGTGAGTGGAAATCCATTTCATTACTTTTGACAAAAATATAATCAAATTAGTAAACCTATAAAGTGGAGTACGATATTTTAATTGCAGGAAAATTAATCAGTTGATTAATTAATCGATTGTTTGATTCGATTGTATTTTTTACTCGAGAAAATTCTCTAGCAATGATTACCTATTTGCCTTTTTTCAGTTGCTAGAATATAAACGAAGAACAAAAATAAGAATGGCGAATGTTTTTAGTCAGCATAGTTATGTCCATAATTACTTTATTTATTTTCCTTCTATATTAAACATTTTTTAATAGAAATATCCAAACCTTCATGATTATATAATTCCAGGTTCTAATTTATCTGAAAATTTTCTATCATTCTAGGCTAATTTATGTTTATAATTATCTGAAGCCGAGAAGGATGTTGAAACCGATAGCATACGTTAGAGCTACGTTCCCAAGGACGAACTATTCTTCAAATCCTGGAAATTGTCCTATCACCTACATCCAAGTTGGTTGCAAAGACATAATGTGTTATTTTGAATTGGGTGATGATTACGTTAGTATATTGGAAGGAGGCATCGGAAAACCGAATGTATTGTTGAGAATTAGCAGTCTAAATCGTTATATTTATTTTTACCGAATTGGAATTTATGTCAAGTGTTGAATTTGATTATTTTCGTTACGACCGAGGCAATGTAATAAAACTCCTTTTTCATTTTTTTTCTCTCTTTTCATTGCAAAAGACCGAATACTTCTTATTTGAGAGTGCTGATGTTATTTCTTAGAATTAGTTTGTCATTTTCTTTTTAGTACTTAGGTATACATTTTGGTATCATTATAATGAACGTAGAGATTACTATGAATGCTTACTCAGATTTTTATTAATTTACAGTATATTGAAGATTTTAATTTCATCTTAATTCTTTTTTTTTTTTTTGAAAATTTGATAATGTTTAACCTTCAAATATTAAATATAAATTTATGACATTTTTTTGTAAATTGAAATTTATCAACAAAAAAACGCAAAATATAGACTGAAAAAGATGAATTTTCTCATCTAAACACATAGATTTGTCATATTATATTTTGTCGATTTGCATGTTTATTAATTCATTAATACGAATCGAACTGCTGCGGTGTTTATATTGTTTATCATCGAATCTGTTTAAACTAAATAGTATTGCTGTGTAGATGTAGTACCATACATATTTCGTTTGGTGGCTTCGATGATTTCAAAATGAATTAAAATAGGTACCTAAATGTGCCAATTTCAATTTCAACCAATTCGAAGTGGCATATTCGGCGAATCAGGGCTGGTGTTCCGTTTCGTTCTTTTGTTCAAGATCGTACTTATCAATTTTATCGTTTTGTTCTGATTTTTGGTTTCATTCAAGTTAATTTGTTCTGTTTTGTTCTGTTCCGCTTCATACCATTCCATTCTGTTCGCTTTCGTTCATTGTTGTTACGAAACAACTTTTTCACGATGGATCCACTTCGAATTATTAAGCAATTAAAATATGACATCGAAAAAAAAATTGAAGAAATACCTAATATCACTCAAAAAGAAAGGCAACTAGCATCTTATCTTTTAAACTTGAATTTTTAAGTAAATATAAACAATTGAAAAAAATAAAAATAATGAAATAAGAATTCGTAATTTGCGAATCTTGACGTACATGCTTTGTAACATTAATTGTTGTGTGATACACAAGTTTGCGCTCTTGAGGGCAGAGGGCCCATCACTGGAAAAAATTTTAAAAATCGCGAATTGCTAATCAAAATATTGCAGTTACATAAAAACTAAAGCTTAAAGCCGAAAGCTAGCAAAATTTTTATAGAAGAATTGATCACGCTTGTAAAACATGAAAGCAATATTGCAACACAATAAAAAAGAAAACACGTGCATGTATAGGTATGTTTTGACATCACATTTAGTTGCTTAGCGAGATTCACGAACCATTTTCACCCCTCTTCCTCTTGGCCGCTTGATAAACAGAGAATAAAACTCGTAAGTATGATTTATTTTACTTTCGCACCATTTCCTGTTGGAATTTGAAAAATCTGAGCTTAAGTACCGACTTCCTACATTCCGTTTGTTTTGTTTTTATCCGTTAATTTATTGAAATTTATTAATGTTCTTCAGCTGTGAAAATGGTAGAAAAGGCTTTTTTACATATTGAAAATTATTTATCGTTTTTTAAAGATATCAATACTGTGTATGAAGAGAAAGATACTGCTTTTAATGTAAGTACAGTTACGCACTCTTATGTTTGCTTTGTTTGCCTAATTTTTAGCTGAGTTTTTAATATGAAATTTTTCATGTTTCAACAGAACATTAGAAAAGAAATACTCGCAAAATATGGTCATATATTGGAAAATAAAGAGGATGATGGAAATGACGATGAAACGACCGAATTTTCACCACCGGTGTCGGTTGAACCAAAAAACGAATCCAAAGCAAAATCGAGATGCTCTCACGGTACCATTGTTGATAGTACAGTTGATAAAACAGTTTCCATAAACATTATTTAACTTCGAAATCATTTCTATACTTATTTTGAACATTTTAATTCAGCCACTTCGAATCAATCGATCAACAACATCACTACGTGTCGTAAAAGTAAACGAGGTACGATACGTCAAAACGCTTCAAATAGCGATGAAACTGGGGTCGAATGTATGAGGAAGAGTTCGCGAATCCTCAAAGTAAATTTCATCTTCATGCTTATTTCATTTGACCATTATATGCGAGATAATTTTGATGGTCTCTTCAGTCGAAAACCTCCTCTATTTTGAAGCAAAAAGAATTGATCGATGAAGATTATGAACTCGTGTTGACCAATGGAACTTCAAAAGATGTTCAAACAGGGATTCGTCAAAATTTGTCAATCGATGAATTGCAAGATCAAAGTGAGCTCTGCATCGTAGTAATGATAATTATAGTAAACGAAGATTTAATTTGGAAAAATTTTAGTGCAGTCACTTTCCATTTCGCTAACATCTGTCAATACAGAAAAAATGAATGCTCCCGTTGGCTGTTCCACTCCTACTACTCCGAGATCACCGGAAGGTGATCGTTCTGTGGTTGCTGCATCCAATGAAAATAAACAAACGCCAATTTGTGAACCAGCAAAGTACCAATTTTATTTCATTTTACAACAAAAACATTTTTTGAAGTCATTCTAATTTTGTACATCCCTTGATTCTTTACAGTGAAGAAAAATCGATTCTGTTAAGAAACGGATAGAAGAATTCGAAAACCTACAAAAAATGTTACAACCTATCGCATCACCAAAAGAAGCCTTGTTGCAACCGAGCATTGTAAATATTCACGTTTGTACGCAATTGCATAGATAAGGGGGAGAGGGCCCACCCTATCTGGCATTTTCGATTTTTTCTGATAGCTTATCTATGAGAATTCAATTTCTTAATTCAAAATAATCATCGAAAATTTTATTTTTTGCGAATGGTAAAGAAACTAACGAGGAAATGGTCAGTACAAGTCCATCGTCAATTGGTTTAGCAGGTAGCCTATCTTGAAAGCGTCATATAGAGTATTTATAATGACTGGTCTAGGTTCTAATTGGTCATACGTCACGCCTGTAACAACCAATCAGCAAGTTGGGATGTTATAAATTTACCTCGACTAACTCATAAAATAAAAACACAAATCAGCTGATGATTCAAATCACAAACGAATTTTAGTCGCTCACTGAAAACTGAACGATATTATTTAGGAAGGTAGAAATGAAACTACCTACATTTTATCACATTCTAGCGTTATGATTGGTCATTACGCACGTAACATATGACCAATTAGAACCTAGACCAGTCATTATAAATACTCTGTAGGTAGAGTAGTTATACCATGTGACCAAGTGCGATCTTTGCACCTCTCAGCATGAAATTCCCTACTTCTAAAATGAAAGCGAATTTTCTTATTTCTTTTGTTTTTTTTTTTTGCGATAGTAAATGATAAAAATGCTCATTATATTTATTAATAAATTTTTAACATTTTATTATTTCATTAGAAATTGATTTCAAATATTATCGAAAATCAGTGTTGCCAAGTGAGCGAGAGTAATTAATCAAAAGCTGAATAAAATACACAATTTTCATAAATATCGTTAAAAATGATTGGAAAACGAAATAACTTAGTATTTAATTTTTAAATCCAACAAAAAACAACGAGAGAATTTGAGTCATTTGGAGTTTTTTTTAATGAGGGAATTCGGAGCTAAGGGGTGCAAAGATTAGTTGACCGCACGATAGTAACTAACTGGTCCGGTTTCTAATTGATCATACGCACGCGGGTATAACGACCAATCATAAGGCTAGAATGTGATAAAATCTAGATAGTTTCATTTCTGCCTTCCTGAATCATATCGTTCAGTTTTCAGTGAACGACTGAAATTCGTTTGTGATTTGTATCATCAGCTGATTCATGCAGTAATTGAAAATTAAAAAAATATTAGTTTCAGTTTTCAATTTTTTTCAGTTTCAGTGCTTAATTTTTTTAGTTTCAGTTCAGTTCTCAAAGAAAATTATGTAAAAGTTTCATTTTCAATTTTCCGTTTCCATCAATGTTAGTATGCAGCATTAAACAGCAATAATGCACAGAATGGAAGAGCGAAAGGGGAAATTTACCACTTTCCAACTTGCTGATTGGTTGTTATACGCGTGACGTACGACCAGTCAGAAAATGGACCAATTATAATTACTACTCTATTCAGTTTCTCGCAAACGAAGCTAATTTGGGATTTGGGGTAGCAGTGCTACGAAATGTACGATTCAAGTTTGGTAAACGTGAACCTTTTCCAGGGTATCTAATACTAACTACTGAAATTTTTGATATAATTTTTATAACCCAAAAATTCTTCGTTTTTTATTAGTTAAACTTTTCCTGCTAATAAACATAGATAACAAATTGAAACAATGAAAAAATATCATCTTGATGTGAAAAAATAAGGTGCGTGTGAGGAAAAGACGCTCAGATTCTCAAAGATCTCTTCCAAAAACAATCCATTACTTCCTTCGTTTCTATTCAACGTTTGCTGTTTAAATATTTCAGGTGAAGCTGAAAAAAGCACCTTCTTTCTTGAATAAACCAAAATTAAGAAGTACCACTGCTAGACTTTTGCAAGAAAACAAAACCAAAAATATCAACATCTCTGAGCAAAAAACTGAATCAGTCCCTAAGAAACCGTTTACCAATAAACAAAGAGCTGAGAACTTAAAACTGTAATCAAAATTCACTTTTCACTGTTACGAAATTGCCAGCATTCGAAATCTTTTTAATTATTATTTTCAATGTCTAAGAACGAAAACAGAACGCTGTCGTAAACAAGAAGGCTCGGAAAAGGAAGCCGTTAAAATGAAAAAAGACCAACCAAAATCAAAAGAAAAATCAGAAAATCAACAAATTCAAGAAGAGCCTTCAGCGGTACGTATTTTTTGTTTATGAACGAGTAGGTATATGGTCTTTATGCAATAAGTATATTATAGGTACGTGATTTCATTCGTATTACTTCTAACCCTTAGAATAAACCTACAACATCGATAAAATGCTTAGAAGTAGTTGAATACGCATTAGACCATGTTGAAAGTGATTACAGCGAAGACGAGGACAACTCGAGATTCGAAATACCGAACTGGGCCAGCAGTGAGTACATATAAATTATTACGTTGATTTTTTTATTCGAAATTTCATTGAATAATTCCTGTTTGGTGTAGAAAAAAACCGTGAATTTCCATTGAAGGTGCAAGCTTGGCTTAATAAAGAAGAAACTGTTTATAAATGGTTTCATAATGAAAATTTAAAGAGGCCAAATACAAAGGAATTATTTTCCGGTCAAGTTAAAATGCGTACACGAACCTCGAGCGCTGTATGGAACACATATTCTTTTCACAATTAAATCGGAAATTTTGGAGAGCTGCTGAAAAAGAAATTTTCATAAATTTTTGATACTGCTTATATAACTACTATGTTACCAAAAGCAGATTATAACTTCGTACCTATGGCAATAAAAATGATAGGATTTAATTTAATTATTATTACTTTGTTTTTAATTTTTCAATAATTATGATTTTTCGTTAATATCTAATATATGCTATAAACGCTTTGCAATATCTTATATTATGATTTCAAAAAATTCGATGAATGCATACTTTTGTTTCTAAATAAAATCACAATACACGTAGAAATTTAATAATTTAATACTTATACACATGCATATGAAAGAATGTAAAAATATATTCACACTACGGTACATAAAATATACAATTATCGTGTTTAATATAAACACGAGGAAATAATCAAAACATTTTGCGCAATAATCGGCACACGTATACATCGCCGACTGTACGTGGTAACGCAACTTCATTTGCATACTTAATAATACGATCATAGCGAGGCTGGTCATGCTAAAATAAATAATCATTTTAAAATTTCAGATCACTGGATCTTCGTCTCATATCTTCGCGTCTTTCTAATGGAATGCATATTCGCTACGTTCAACGTAATTTTCTTTTGGATCGCGACTTTTCGCTAATTTTAGCAAAAGTGTTGACCTAATTTACCTTCCTTCCTCTACATACACAGAACATATATAATATAGTAGAAATATGTATTTTTGTTAGATATTCCTATACGTAGATTCAATTATATAATGATGCATTTACACGAAACGTGTTAATTGTTCTACGATGGTCGCATTATTCGTCTTCGTTTTCTAATTTAGCTTGGTTCAAAGTATCTGGTAACTTTTTATTCAGCGTTTCTGGGAACGAAGTACCGAGACCACCGGCGATCACAGATATAACTCCGAATAGCAACACTGGAGCATGTTTGCCGAGTACGTCACGCTGCAAAATTACATTAAAATTTAACTTAATCACAGAATGACATTTGTATAAAAATAACTGAATATTACAAATGACTAATGAAATTTAAATAAATAATTTTTTTTTTTCAAATTAAAAGTTTTGAAAATAATTTTCATCTTCAACTTTATTTTTATTCAAATAATACGAATAAATAAGAATGGAATAAAATTGAAATAATTTTATATCTCTTCAAAAGGAAAATTTTACATTAAAAATACAGGTTCATAAAGAAACGAAAATCTGATAGAACTTAGTCCTTTCGAGGATATACTCACCAATAATATAGTTTGAGGCGCGATCATGGATCCGATGCGGCCAAACATCGAAGCTAAACCGCACAACGATAGACGTAACTCCGTCGGGAACATTTCAGCCGAATAAATATACATAATATTGAATGATATGGTGATTAAAAATTTACTAAGTAGGAACAATACGATTTGCATGATATACATATCTGTGAAAAAATTCATTTGTTAAATTTCATTTCCTATATTCGCTCTCCAATGAAAGTCCGCGTTGAGGGGGAGACAAACCTGATGGTATAAATTCGCATATTATACACGTAACACCGCTGAAGAAAAATGACGCACTTAATGATACACGACGTTCGATTTTCTCCATAATAAAGCCGGATATAATGAACGCTGGTACTTCGACAGCATTAGTTAAAATAAAATTCAAATATTTATCACCAACCAATGCTACCGAATTTATTGATAACCCGTAATATACCAAAGTGTTGGTGAACCTGAAAACAAGAAATTGTAAGTAACCAAGTATGTAACATTAATGGAGTTAAATTTGCAGCGGGGACAGATTGAAACTTGGAGATCTCTAAACGTTTACGTCGTACACCTACTATATACGAAAGCTGGAAATCCCTTCAGTCCTCCTTATCCCCTCCAACAACACATGTGAGATTAAATTAGGCATATGGAATACTTTTTTGCTCCACTAATCATACGAAGTATACATTTAACAAAAATCATATGAGCTCATATTTATCAAATCTGAGGTATTCGAGTTTCCTCAAGCCTTCTCAAAATTTTGACCATCCGCCATTTTTGAATCTGTTTTAACTCAAGGGCTCATATTATGGTTCTTATGACTCGATTTAATGAAGATATAAGGAAAATTCCAAGAAACTTCGCCGCTCACAACGTCCTCAAAAAGTCATTTTTACTCAACTTCCCTTTAAATTCATTAATTATGTTAGTATTAAAGTTATTTTTGTTTACATAAAAATTTATAGATTAATATATTTTCATAGAATAATTCATGCAATGTTTGAATCTATGATATTTATGTGCACTAGAATTTTTATTTATTACAGATTTGATATTGATGAATCAGAATTAATTTTTGAATTTAATATTGAATTTAGTTCAATTTATTTTATTATTTTATTTCAAAATTGAATAATTATACAAATATAATTCATGTAATATTTTTCACATTTTTTTTTTACGTATTAATTTAAATTATAATTTATTATAGTATTACTCATATTAATTTTTTTTTAATTATTTGTAGATTGAGGTTGAATTTTGGGTTTGTTGATGTCCTCAACTCTTTCTTTTATACAAGATTATAAGAGCATATATTTTGATGCATTTGAACGCTCCCCCTTTCCCCCCTGAAAATTTGAATGATTCAGCATTTCGAGCCGAATCAAAAATAAAAATAAAATAGTTTCAGACATTCACTCAAAGATAAAAATTTTAATGTTTCATGGGGCCTTTGGACTCCGCTCGAAACCTGAAAAAACCACGGACATTCTAAGTAAAATTAAAAATTTGAAAAAACTATTTGAAAAAATTCATACGCACATTTAAATAAATTTTAAGAGATTTTGATATATCTATGTTTCGTAAGATGGGTCAAGGTAATGAATCAAATAAATACATGCATAAATATATGCACTACGGAGGGTCGAATTTTGGGTTTTACCGATAAGGTATGCATGACGAAAGTTGTTCCCAGGTGAGAAGTGATCAACAAAAAAGGTAAAAAATATCAGCCCTCAAAGTTCACAGGAACAATATTAAAACTTATTTTCGAAATTACATCATTTATCATTATGTTTTACCTACCATGAAATACTTCGTATAGCTTAGGAACCTCATGAATTAAAAATCAGGCATATTTTCTCTTCTGAGACCAAAAGAGTGCAAACGAAGGTCATATTATGAACGTAACCAATAAATTATCAATTTATTTTTAAAAATTCATAAAATTTGGTGTTATTTAAAAAAAAGTTTTATCCCAAAATAAATTTCGTAAAATTTATCATTTCAAAATTTCTTCAATGTTAAATCAATAAATTGTAGCTAATAGAGAGAAAAAATTTCAAATGAACCCAAAATCTATTTTTTTGAAATTTTTAAATTTTTAAAAACCAGACATTCTTTGATGAATATTCCCACTAACTTCGAGGACTGAAATTTTTTGACGTTTTTTTGGGTGCTACCATCAACTTTTTTTCATCTGTTCATTTTTCGAAAAAAAAAAAAAATGAAATTCAGGCTAACAGTCCAGTCAATTGGGACTAAATGAAGACGAAAGTTCTTCTGCGAAAAGTGGTAACTAATACTGTCAGTAGTTAACCTAACTTTTCGCAAAATCGCGCAGTTGCTTCTGCCCCCCCCCCATTCACATTTCTGCCCCAAAAGCAGTTTTTTATTGTTCTAATCAAGATACAGAAAAAAGTCAATTTGAAAAATGAAGCTGATCAGAATTTCCAACAAAAAATATCATTACATATTTTTTTCTCCAAGTTGATAGAATAGCGAGAAAACAACTTAAAACACACATGTACATAAATATAACGCCCCACCGATCAAACCCTATACCTACACACAAGGCACCAAATTCTCAAAAATACAAAAATAAAGTAAATAAAATACAACAGTAATGCCTACTTTGTTGTATCTAGCGTAAAAAATATAATGAGAATTAATTCATTAAAAAAAAAAAAAATTTAAAAACTACACAGTAACGCAAAATGAGTAAACTGAAAATAAATTATTTTTTCTTCATTTACACGATTATGAATAAAAGTGGTTGACAATTTTCTTCACCATAAAACAATTAAATAAATTAGAATTTTAAAACTGATTTTTTCTGTTCATTTCATATTGTGACAAGAGAATCTGGCACTTTTCTACATGGTGTTCAGTCGGTCCTAAAGTACGTGCAATAATGCACATTAACCAACCAAGAATAAATGGTCTAAAGCATAAACTTGTGATGGCACCTCCTTCTCCCCTCTTTCCCAAATTAAGTGGACTGTAATAGCTTAATAGTTTTTCATTGAAAATTTGGCTAAGAAAATATCGAACAGGCAGATCCACAGCTAGAAGGAGATTAGGGGAATGAACTCCTTCTCCTCGCTCCCACTAAAATCTGGTATTCAACACAAACGTAGTAACAGACCAAGAATCATGTTACTTTCATTTTCAACATTTTCTAAATCAAATGTCACTCAAACTAACCATGAAAATGAACAATTTATTAATCTACACAGCAACTGTCTGGACTTGAATGCGGCTAAAATCGGTTTATAAAACGGTTCGTTTGGTTCCTGCGTTGAACAAATAAAAAAAAAATCAAATCAAAATAAATAATAAAAAAAAATCTTCCGCAACAATGTTTCATTAAATTTTCGTACTCACATCGTCTACTTTTTTATATAAAGATCTATCGTTATGATCTTCCAAAACTCTATCAGGTAATTTAATATTATTCGAATCTGAGATCTTTTTCAATATTTTGAAAGCTTCTTCATGGCGACCACTGGTCTGTAGCCACCTCACTGATTCCGGAATTAACCTGAAAAAAGGAATGAAAATATACCATATAGTCGAACCGACTGATATTGAGTGAATTTAAAAAGTACCAATTGCTCACCAGTAATACAATATAAACAACAACGCCGGCGAGTAACAAGCGATGAGTAATTTTCGCCAGTCTTGAAAATACCACGCCACGATTCCCATGATAACTGCCCCAATCGGATAAAAAATTCCGATCAAAGTGGCCGCCACAGGTCTCATTTTTGGATTCACTAATTCAATACCTTGAAAAAAAATCGCAAAATTTTACTATCACGTCGAAACGAAAAATATAAAAAATCTAGTACCATTTCGTCATTCGTGCGACCAAATTACAGCCTATAAAAAAATTCTCGTTAAACCACAATACGATAATTTTTTCAAGGTTCGGTAACGAGTATCGTATCGTAATTAAGCTGAGAATTTAAAAATTTCGAGTTTTCACTAAAAAATAATCGAAACAAGGAGAGGCGAGAGGCAAGGCGAGGTTTTCGTTTGTTCGTCGCAACAAGGAGTCACATTGTACCACAACCATACGGTTACAGGTATTAACAGGTGTATACGAAGCGACCGTTTCACGGCGGCCTGTGAACGTAATTATCTCGATACACCGTATAGTACATACTACTTATTCGGCGTATTTAACAGTTAAACCTTATTCATCAATTAATTACCTAATCTAAACGCAAACGTAGATATTTCGCGTCGATAAACATATTAAACGGCTGAATAAATTAGCGCGATTTTTCTCCTGTTCGCCATCGGTGTGTAAAAAGAGGTGTACGATGGGTGGATAAGTTAGACACGTATCTCAGTTCAGTCAGACGTCTCGGAATTTTTTCCGCTTTTAATTAAATTAAAAAGTATAAAGTCAACGAAAACTGATGATTTAAAAAGAACACCGACGAGAGATTAAATTGTTTGTCAGTGTTGCCAATTTATAAATTGAAATTTTCTCATCTATAAGTCAATGAAGTTGAAGGATTTAAAATACAATTTTAATTTTAATCGAAGGCGTAAAAAGGGAGACCAAGTAGAAGAAATTCTCATTAGACGTGAATATTACGAAAATAAATTTTTATTCCAACACTTCATTTTGTTTACATTGATTGGAATTTTTTTTCAATTAAGTAGAAATTTATCTCTATAAAAATGAAAAAGTTAATCAGCACGAACTTCGACCTTGTCTGCAATAGGTGGCAAATCATTTATTAGCAATAAGAATAGGAATATTTTTCGATTACGAAACTGAAACCTTACATATGTCAAAGGGGGAAAGAGGAGAAAAATTCCAATTATTAACAAAGTTTTGGCAATAATAATAACTGATAAATGAAGTGGAACTCGATTAAGTTGCTAACAGGTCCACAGCCAATCGATTACTCCGAGGGGTGAGGAGAGGGAAGAATTGCTCCTTTAATATTGACCATCTGTCAGCATATAAGATTGTCGAGAGTGTGACAGGACTAGGAGAAAGAAAATCTTTTGACCTTTTCCTCATTTCTTTTTTTACGTGCCATGTACAGCAACAATGGCTAGTGGCGCGAGATCAACTTATATTTTACTTATTAATCCTGTGGACTTGGAAAAATGAATAATTTATCAAACTGTGTTTGGTCATCTGACAATATATCCTTTAAAGCATTAGAGTTGAGGTATTTGGATCGAGGGAGTTGATAAAGGAGGCAATCAGTGAGGATGTGTGAAACAGTTATGGGGGCATTACGAGGGGTATATTTCATTACCAAATAAATTAAACATCTCTATTTTTTCATTTAGTTTTTTTACAACCCTTTAGTTTCAAAATTCCAGATTAAGTTTAATTCGCTTTAATATTTTTCATGATTAAAAAAACGTATGAAATTGCAGAATACCTCAAAAATTTAAAAATTATCCCGTCAATTTTTTTGCAGCATTTGAATCACGAAATTACGCAAAAAAATCAATTGCAGAAAATTTCATTTTTAGACATTTTTATCTTAATGAAATTTGCAACTTTGGCCTCTTTTGGCGGAGTGAATTTTTTACATATTCTTTACAGGTCATTTGAATGCCATTAGTGACATTACCTTAGCACTGAAAAAATACAGACCCTAGAGATAAATGAGCTTCATTTTCTTCCCCTCTTCTCATTACTACAGTCGAAGGGTAGGGGTCTTAGCAGAGGTCCCTAAAGCTTTTGTAATGAACTAACAATGAACGAAGGCCCCCGCATCTACACTGGTTTTTCGTATGAAGTGTGTAATGGTTACTACAACTACGAGATAACAGAATGGTGCTCATGCGCAGTTGAAATTTGCGGCCAGAGGACACAGTCATTTTGCTCCATCGCTTGTGATTTTCATCATATACCATTAACAGTCTATGTAAAATAAATCCATGGTACCTTAAGCTCGTGAAAATATTTATAATTTTTGATTTCACCAGACATTTTAAACTACGATAGAAAAGATCGAAAATCAGAAGGCTAAACGATTTACTTCGTAGGATATTTTTATCGATTTTTTTCACATTATTAATGGATTAGGTACAATTATTACTCTTCTCTGTTTTTGTTTTTTATTGTTTCGCTACTTAATAAATTTGCGTTGAGTTTCACTTTTCTCTTTTCATAAGCTGTTTCGAGTTGCGAAGAAATTAAAATCTCTTTTCAAAAAATCTTTGTCTGCGTCTCATTGTCTGAAAAAATGTGCGTAAAATTGTAGAACAGAGTACCTAAGATGAAAATATCTAGACATTCCTCCACCATCCTGAGAAATTTTTGACTACGTTGATGCCTCCACTTGACAATTTGTACAAGTAAACCATAACAAATTTCAATTACCAACATTATTAAGCCAGTTTCATGTTTTCATTTTGTTCAGTATAGACTTGTCTTATCAAGAAATTCAGAATTTTTTCCATGAATTTAACAGTATTTCGTTATAGCTGCCTCTTTTTTTTGTTGTAGGAAGAGGAGCGAATTTTTTTAAAGTGTTCGCAATGAAATAAAAGATGTTTGGAATTTAAAGAACAATTATTACAAAATAAACATAATAGTTGTTCCTTGAATACCAAGATAAAAGTGCTCATGGGTAAGAAATGAATGTCCAGTTTTTTAGTTTTTCCCTGAACTTGGTGAAAAATAATGCCAATGAGTGGGAAGAGGTAGGGGAGTTCCTCATGCTTGACAGTCGGACAAATTTTTAAATAGTTGCGAGAACATCTTTACATTTATATTCAAGAAACACTCGAGAAATTAAAAAAAAAAAAAAAAAAAAAAAAAAAACGTAAGCAGCCATGCCGCATTACTTGACTGAGCTTTTAACTGGGACTGGTTCAGGTTTGGAAATAACGTTGCTCTACAGGCCACACCCAATACCAAGTCTGAAAACCCCTAACCTATCGCTTCCAAAATCTCTTAGGAAGTTAATTTTTCTCCAACTCCCATCAAAATGCACCAGTGTTGCCAGGTAGGGCAATGTTTCCCAAAATGGACGACTTCCAACATAATTTTTGCGATTGAAAATATAGAGTGGCGACTACTCGCAAATTGGGCGATTTCTTACTATGCCAAAATGTATAACAAATTCATTCAATATCACACTTCTGACCAGTTTTATTTTTAGACATTTTTTTTGTTTTCGTGATTTTTGTACGAATCAATGAATCATCAATTATTAATAATTCCAAAGTTAGATGATCGTAGAAATCGCTGAGAGTTTATTTACAGGTTTGGGCGATTTGGGCGAGTTGAGTCGACGAAACATGCGACTTCAACCATAATAAACCTTGTAACACTGAAATGCACTTAGAAGCTAAAATCAGAATAAGTTGGTCGCACGAGCTCATTGTATCATATGACGCAGCAATAAAAAATTTTCTACCTTTCGTGTACCCCCACCACCTTTTCAGGTCGATAACCCCTACTTTTCTCCTCTAACATCATATATGGAGGTGAATTAAGGTTATTGTATACTTCTCATCCCCAATAATCATATAAGTTCATATTAATTACATTATTACAGATTTGAGGCTCCTCAAAGTCTACTCAAATTTTGACAATCCGCCATTTTGGATCCAATTTGAGCCAAATTCAAGAGCTCATATTCTGGTCACCAATTAGTCTCACATACAAAGTTTGATCTTCTTAGATTGATTTGGTGGGAAAATATGGAAGATTCAAGAAATTTTATAACTCAAAACTTCCTCAAAAAGTGGTTTTTTGCACCAATTCCCCTCAAAATGCCCTTAGAAGCTAAAATCAGAATAAGTTAGTCACTTGAGCTCATTGCATCATATGGCACAGCAATAAAAGATTTTCTACCTTTCGTGTACCCCCACCTTTTCAGGTCGATAACCACCCCTACTCCCCTCCAACATCATGTATGAGGTGAATTAAAGTTGTTGTATACTTCTCATCCCCAATAATCATATAAGTACATATTAATTACATTTTTATAAGTTGAGGCTCCTCAAAGTCCACTCAAATTTTGACAATCCGCCATTTTGGATCCAATTTGACCTAAATTCAAGAGATCATATTCTGCTCACCAACTGGTTTACATACAAAGTTTGATCTTCCTAGATTGATTTGGTGAGAAAATATGGAAAATTCAAGAAATTTCATGACTCAAACCTTCCTCAGAAAGTCGATTTTTGCTCCAACTCCCCTCCAAATGCACTTACGAAGCTGAAATTTGGATATGTTGGTGTCCGTGACTCACTCTTTCACAGGAGATCAAAAACAAAAAATCTGAGCCATTCTGACTTTCTCCAGTCTCCCTCAAAATTTGAGTATCTCCATTTTGAGTGTATCGAAAAAACAAAAAAATAATTTTGTTGGATTTCTACGAGAGTCTTTCACCACGTTTTTAGCAAATTTCATGAATCCAAAAAGTTGACCTTTGCCAGGTGATTACAAATGGTCTGAAACGCAAAGATTTGAAGATCCTTCTTCCCCCGATCCGCACCTTCCCAAGTCAGGTAGGCTGTAATAACTATATTTCTTAAATTAAAAAGTCGACTAAAAATCGAGAATAAAAAATAAAAATTGAATTAAACTCAATTTAATTTATGCCGTTATTTTTGATAATACAAAAACTGTAGCGCCGTGGGGGAGGAGTAAATGGGGCAATGCCATCTTGAGATGTTGCTTTCCTCATTCTAGTGTTTTATTGGTATATTTTATTATATTATTATTACCCAACAAATTCATTGATTGATTGATTGATTATTCTTAATTATTATCATTATTATTGTTGTTATCATCATCATTAATAGCTAATGTTTCTTTATATTATGGACGCAAAATAAAAAATTCAATCAATTAATTATCGGTGGAATGAAATCAAAACAACTACGTATACAAATATTAGATACGAATACATACCGACAAACAATGTTACTGGAGGTTAAGTCTAACCTTAAAATTTTGCCATTTAAAAAAAAAAAAAAAAAAAAAAAAAAAAAGGGGAAGAAATTGAAAACAATGTGTCGTTATGCTGTTATTTTATTACCACTTCTCGAAAATTTTCAATCATAAAATTATAATGTTTTGTTGTTTGTAATATTCTTCATTTCTTTACATTAAAATTTTTTACATTTTATACAGGCATTTACTCATTCATACGTGCAAATACGTGTAATGCACGAAATGAAAACATTAATCCTAAATCAGTCTTTTAAAGTCATTAAAAAAAGAATATGCCCCCCCTTTAATAACCTCTACAGTTACAAACACCCCATAAAGAAAAATGTGAGCCAAAAATATCAAATTCTTTGATATCTGTTTTCGTTAATTAAGGATAAATTACTAAAAAATGAATAAAATGATTCAAAATTTTCCCAGTGAAGCTGAGAATCTTTACCTTGGAATATTCAATTTTTCAGAATTTTTTATATATTAAAGATGAAAAAAAAACTTGGCAACACCAACTTACTTCGTTTTGCGTTACCAACCGATCACATACAACTACACCGCACTATACTAATACACGACACAATCAGAAAAATATAAAAAAAAATTACCTAATATAAAGGCAGTTCCATAAATCGCGCTTCCGAAAAACGAATCCAAAAATTCGAACGCCGCGAACATAAGATAGCTGGTGGACAAGCCTCTCAATACACCGAATATGGCCGACATCATGGTACACAATATGGTTACGAACTTTCTTCCATACCTGAAACAGATCCACTTACAATGTTACGGAATCCGACGTCTCGAAAATGTATTTCCATTCTACCTACACAATATGAACACGTTATTGTGGAAAAAAGAAGAAAAATTACTGCCGAGTAATTATGTCAATATCGGCTCATCAAACCCACCGCCCGTTGTCTGGGTAAGTGTGCAAACAATCTTTGGTACCGTTAACGGCGAATTTTACTTCATGTACCGGCTGCTCGGTGCTCAGTGTTGATGTTTACGCGAGATAATAAAATCAATAAATCGGTAATCGACTTTACTCACCTATCAGAGATGATTCCGAATATCGGTATGCCGAAGAATTGGCCGACATTGTTAATCGTACCGATCATAGCTAGCTCCCATTTCGACTGTTCGCACATAATATTGAACTGTGAACGTGAGATAAACTTTAATTAGTCGAGATATACGAAACGGGAATTTTTTTCCAACTAATTTCAGTTTAAAGTTGAACTTGCAGTAAATAACGAACGCTGTTGGACTTGTTTATCGTATTTCGCAATGTGAAATATTTATTGAAAAATAAATTCTATCATTTTACTAGTATCGTTTAACTATACTCTAAATTCGTTACGATAATACGATGCATTTTTCGCCCTCTACAGTACCGGAAAGTCGCATTTTTGGCAATTACGTAAATTCGAAAGTATTTCCCCGTTACTTACGAAATAAATGCAACACTGCATTAATAAGTATGCAAAACTACGCTCACAAATTCGCGTATATAATCGCGCATATGTTAATGAACGAGCCAAACCGAGTGAAAATGAATCATACCCAATAATTACAACACCCGATAATAAATCTTTATTACTAGTCGACCCAAAATGCGTTTTTCGTCGACCACACGAGGTCATTAAACGTCTGAAAAAAAATGCGCAATTGCATTCATACAACTCGCGAGTACACGAAGATGCGATCTCTGATACATTGTTCTTTTGAATTTCAATAATTAATTATAAGCCGCGCAAATAAAGTTGAAGGTTAAGAACAATATGGTCTCGGAAATCACTAACCTCCTTGACGATGGTTTTTTCTTTGGATGCGAACACCCAATCGTGGCATTGTTCTATGATAGAGTGATTAAATCCCGCATCCGTACAGGTTAGATTATCCCTCACATCGAGTACTCTATATCTTTCGCATTTCCTCGGTAAACCATCCTTAAAAGGGATCGCATTTGGTAACCAATTAGGATCGTACGTGGTCACGTTAGAGTCGCATTCTGGTATTCTACATCTATAAAATAATTACCGTTGATTAATTACACAGAGAATCGTTCTATGCGAATGTTGGCCATTTCAGAGGTCAAGATCGAGTCGAATCGAGCATATTCTCACCTGTAGTCTAGATCGCCGGCTGTTAACGTGAAACTCAGAGGGAAGAAGTTGGCGTACATTAATACCAATCCAATCAACAGAAGATTCATCATCTGATATGTCCCGAATTTTAGATCCGTTAGGATCTCGTCCAAATCCCACGTAAAACTCTTCGTCTAAAACAAAAAGTTCAATTTAAATACATGTTGAACAAGTTGCATAAATCTGTTGACAAAGTTGCATAAGTCTTAATATGAAAGGAAAAAGAATAATAGAGCCTACTGATATTATGTAGGCAATTTATACACCATATGTGATATAAACATTGTATACATTTTTGAAACACGAATAATACACTGTAAAAAGATAATGGAAATTCAATATTTGAGTTTAAATGAATGAAACGGTTGGAAAATTATTTAGTAGGATGATTCGTTGTAGTTTAGTACGGTTATCAGACTAGGAAAGCTGCAAACCATTGAATCAGACCAGGTGTAAAACATCAGAAATGAAGAATCAAAAGCAGACTTCTTCTATTCGAGCCCAAACATGCCTTCACATATTCAAAATCGAATTGCAAAACCGATTCAGGGCTTCTCAAAGTTTTCAAAATTTACTGCTTATTTCACAGCATATTTCGCTTACTAAAATTTTTTACATGGTACTCTGAGTGGTTCTAATGAGGTCCTACTCGCAATGTAATGTCATAGAATTTCTGTAAAATTCGCCCTCATCGAATTGGAAGTCCCCAACGTTGAAAATTCATACTTTAGTCAGCAAGTGCAAATTTTAAACCAATTTAGGGTTATTGCATACTTCTCATCGCCAATAATCATATAAGTTCATATTAATTACATTCTTACAAATTTAAGACTCCAAAAGCTTCACTCAAATTTTGACAATCCGCCATTTTGGATTCAATTTGACCTAAATTCAAGAGGTCATATTCTGGTCCCCAACTAACCCTACACACAAAGTTTGACCTTTCTAGGTTGATTTGGTAAGGAGATATCGAAGATATGACTCAAAACTTCCTCAAACAGTCGTTTTTTTGCTCTAACTCCTCTCCAAATGCACTTAGAAAGCTGAAATCAAAACTGGTTAGTCACTTGGGCTCATTTCATCGTATGACACTACAATAAAAAATTTACAAACTTTCGTGTGTCCCCACTACATTTGGAGGTTGATAATCCCTCCTCCACCCCTCCAACATCATGTATGATGTGAATCAGGGTTATTGTATACTTCTCATTCCCAACAATCATAGAAGTTCATATTAATTACATTTTTACAAATTTGAGGCTCCTCAAAGTCTACTCAAATTTTTACAATCCGCCATTTTGGATCCAATTTGACCTAAACTCAAGAGGTCATACTCTGGTCACCAACTAGTTTTACATACAAAGTTTGACCTTCTTACATTGATTTGTTGAGGAAATATAGAAGATTCAAGAAATTTCATGACTCAAACTTCCTCACAAAGTCGTTTTTTGTTCTAACTCCCCTCCAAATGCAGGTAGGAAGCTGAAATTTGGATATATTTGTATCTGTGACTCACTCTTTCACAGAAGATCAAAAACAAAAAATTTGAGCCATTTTTCCACTCCACATCCTCCCTCAAAATTTGAGTGATCCTCTATTTTGAGGTGTATCGAAAAACAATAAAGTAGTTTTGTCCCTTTTCTTAGAAGAGTCTCTCTCTCACCAAGTTTTGAGTGAGTACGGGTGGGGAAAAAATATTTATATTACACCAAAAAAAGTTGCTCATTTTCCAGATGATAACAAATGGTCTAAAACGCAAAGATTTGAAGACCCCCTTCCTCCCCCGCGCCATCTCCCAAATTGGGTAAGCTGAGAAACAGTAGTTTTTTCAAGTACACTGGAAATAATTTCAGAATCTCTGAATATTGAACTAATGATATTCAGCAGACAAAATATGACCTTTAGAACCAAAAAAAATTCATATTGCCCAAATATGAATTACATGAAAATTTTTTGAAACAAAATTTTTCAAATTTGATTCAATTATGTAAGGTATAACTATCTAGCTAGTGGACTGAAATTTTTTGGGCACACATTTGGCGACTAACATTGACTTCTTTCATCTCAATTCATATCCAAGAAATCTTCGAAAATCATGAAAAACATCGCAGTACCTAGTGCCAATAGATAAAATTTTTATTACGAGAATTGCTCCCCTCTGATTCATTTAAGATATAAGTACGCTGCTTTCGTAACATATCTTGATAACGAGATAGATTAATTTGTATTCAATGACCCTCTTTAAATCATTCGATTTCGAAAAACCAAGTACTCGTTTGTGATCGCACGAAAACATTAAAATGGTAATTACTGTGTTATGACAATTCGCCATTCCATGATGACTGATAAATAACAAGAAGAAAAAAATAACTCCAAATAGCAGAGATAATTTTTTACACTTGAAATTTTCAATTTGTGACCTTTAGCTGATATTGAAAATGCGATATGAATTTCGTATTATACATACATCTAGATGAATAATTTTATTTATAAATGTAAACCTAACGCATCATTTGATATTAAAAAAAAATTACGTGGTGTTATGATAGAAAATTTTTTTACTTAGATGCAATCTAATAAGGATAAAGAAGAACAAAGAATAATTATTAAATCGTAATTAAAACATTTCTAGAAATTTCTCTGCACATTATTTTAGAACGATTTTGCGAATTAAAAAATAACACAAAATTTTATAGGTTTTGACCTCTTATATTCGTCTTGTAGAATCAATATGGTGAAATTTTCAACCCTTCCGACATACTCGCGTTACTGGATGTATAATTGAATTATAAATTCAATTTCTCAATTTTCACCATTAATTTAGTCGCAAATCATTTCAAGTACTATTTCGTTCAAAGTTTACCCAATCAAGGAAACTTAGTACGCAAAAAATATATATTTTCGAGCACTCAAACCTCCAAGTAAACTCGATACACTAAAATTGCATTAAGGCGTCATAGATAAAATAAAGCTCACCATTTCGACCACTTCACCGCGCTCCAATAATGCTACTAAAATAACCGCGTTCCCGAACCACTTTCAAATAAGCCGGAGGAAAAAAATTCGCCACAACGTTCAGAACTCGTATTACAATGGAATCCGTCGCCAACAACCATACCGATACCGTACCAAGTCGCGAGAAAAATCATAAGTTCAACTCGAGTAATTCTACGAGGGAACCTCTTAATGCAAATACATTCGTTCGGTAAGTACTCTAGACGTATGTCTCGATCGTTATTTATCGCCATACGATAAATATCTCGATAATGCTCGTAGATAACTCGATAGTTACCAATCTCGTGTTAACTGAAAGCTCGCGATAAATAAATTCCAAAGCAATCGCTGTCGCCAGGCGTTTATTTCCTGGTAAATCAGAAACGGTGAGCGAGTTTATTGGCCTCTTTGTACGCTATCGTCAAGAATGTCGTATCCAATAGCATGTTCTCTATCGTAAAAGATCTGCGGAGGGATAAGTTTACATATATTGTGGAAAATATCGTATTCTGCAAACACCTATCTTTCGGCCAATGCCATCGTAAAGGCGTTGAAAGTAATTTAATTACTCGTGCCTTCGATAAAAACACGCGCCCGCTAATTAACGCTATCGTGAAAAAATGTAAATAAACGCGGAATTGAAGTTCACGTGTCGCCAAACCATTTATCAGCATAATGACGCACGTCGTGCAGGAATTTTCATCAGGCCGAGTAGGTGTTAAATAGGGTCACATTACGCTTGAGAAGTTTTAAAATGCTCGATCAAACTGTTTCGAGGTGTTGGATATTTTCCAAACCTTTCTCGATAAATTTTCATTCGTCAATTAAATGATACTGGAGGTAGCGAAGACTAACCTAGTCTTAGGGTCAAACTGACCACAATTTCAAACCTAAAAAAAAAAGCTATTTTATTCGTTTCTAGAAATTTTGGGACATTATTTCTTTACCTCAACTTCACAAGTTATACAAGACCAGGTTCACTCAAAATGCTTATCAAAAAATTAACTAAAAAAGGCCACGTCAGAAAGAAAATCTTCCTCCCTCTTCTGAACATCAAGCCTATCAGAGGACCCCGTTAGTTCCAGAACGAGAATATTTCGTATGAATCCTCTAGATGAGAAGAGTATTTTTGGTAAGAAATAGGAAAAAAAGATTCTCAGCACAAATCAAAAAAAATTACGGAAAATTTTATTTTTTTTTTCCAAGTGGTACTTCTTAAAATTTTCAATCAAAACTTCTAATTGTATATTTTTTCTAATTTTTGGACTTCTTATATTAGGTAATTTTATCAATTGTTTGAAAATTTTAGTTTTCGAATACACGATATATTTTTGTGCAGTTTTCGATTTTTGTAATTTTTATTCAAATATTTATTCCAATATTTTTTCAAATATATTTTTTCATTTTTGGATGTATTTAATTTTTTAAAACATTTTTTTCAGTATTTTGTTTGTATGTTGTTGTTGTTGTTGTTTTTTTTGTTAATTGACGCCGTGTACATCATTGCGGCTAGAGGTTGTTTTTTATTTAGGATATGTTAAATTGTGAAATATGGTGAGACAGACTGTAAGAATTTAATTACGTTGGTGATTTTTACTGCACTATTAGCAAGAATGATTTTCGTTTGAAATTGAGGTTTTTTTTATTTATTATTAAAAATATTCAGTTTTTGTATTTTTTTTTTTTTTTTTTAATTCATTAGATTCTTAAAACTTCAGTCGATTTTTTTTAATTGTAAGTTTTTTAATAGATTTTTTGTTGATGATTTTATTTTCAATTGTCGACATTTTTGACACGAAAATTTTTCCATTGTTTATAATTGTTCTCTTCGTAGTTATCAAGTTTTTGAACCTTTTGTTTTCTTCACTTAATTGATATACAGTTTTTTCTATTGGAATATTCAATTTTTATGAATGGAAATCTCGTTATTACTTCCAGAGCTAGTTTTTCACTGCCTTATAGAGAAACGAAGTGGTAAGCAGCCATTCCACATAACTAGAGCTGAGTTTTTAATTACGGTTTGTTTATATTTTTAGGTAATTTGATCAAGTTGACTTTTCAACCCCATAAGCCACATACATTACCGAATCCAACTCCCACCTTATCAGTCCCAAAAATACCCAAAAAGTTCAATTAGAAATATGAAGAATTTTTGTCTACAAGAATCTCAAAAGCTCATATTTTTTAAATGTTAGCTGTTTGAGACTCTTCAAGCTTTCCTTAAATTTTGACCATCCGCCATTCTGAAAAAATTTTTAATTGGATTTGATCTAAATTCAAGAAGTCATACTCTGATCCGCCACTAACCTCATACACAATATTTGACTTTTTTAAGTTAACTTGGTGAGGAGATATATGCGAAAATGGTGAAGTTTTTTGACGTGATATCTCCTTCAAAAACCATTTTTGCTCTGACTCCCCTCAACATTCACTTAAGACTCACTTTGTTATATGACATTATAATCAAAAATAGTCGATCTTTCATTTCCTCTTCGAATGTTTTGACAATAACCCCCTCCCTCCACTTCAAAATCACGTGTGAAGTTGCAACAGGGAAACAATACACTTCATCACTAGTAATCATATAGGCCTATATTTATTAAATCTGAGTCATTTAATGCTTGTAGATCTATTTCAAATTCTGACCATCGACCATTTTGAATCTATTTTTACACAGATTTGAGTGGCCATATTGTGGTATGCAACGAGGAAACTAACTCGACATACGTAGTGTTATTTTTCCAAATCAACATGGTGAGAACATATGGGAGATTCAGGAAATTTTATTACTCAAAACTTCGTCAAAAAATTGTTTTAGTTTTAACTCCTCAACAAATTAAGTCAAGAAGAGGCTAAAATTTAGATATATTTTTGTTTTTGATTCACTTTTTCAAGTGAGATAAAAAATTAAAATTTTAAGCGATTTAGTCCCCATTCACTCATTCAAAAATTTATATGAATCGCCATTTCGAAGTGAATCGAAAAACAAAAATTTTATTTTTCGCATTTCTACAAAGAGTTCATCAAACTTCCAGCGATTTTCGTCCATGCCCAGTTGTACGACGTTTGATTGTGGTGGGGGAGGGTGAAGGGAATATATATAAAATACCAAAAAGTTGGGCATTTGCTAAATGATTACAAATGGTTTGAAATATAAAAATTTAAAGACCTCACCCAGGCCCGCATTAAGGGAAAGACCGACTGAGCAACTGCCATGGGCGACAAATTTTCTCAGTATATTAATTTTTTTTTTTTCGCGAAGTAAATTAACTGATCTTGATATTTCGACTGCTGCGTGTAAAAACAGATTTCATACAATAAGTATAAAATATTTTAAATTTTTGTTCATAAATTACCGTATTTTTTCGAAAACTAAAAATTTGAAGATGAAGATATTCTCTCAAATTCCAATTCTAAGGTTGGGTGAGGGGGTTCAAGCTAATTTTTTTCCGGAGGCGGCAAAATCCTTAATGTGGCCCCGACACCAGCCCCTCCCGGCCCTCCTCAAATCAGGTAGGTTGTAATAGCTACAGCTTTAAATTAAAAATTTCACAAAAAAAAAATAAGCAGCTTTCATTACCTTTTTTCAAGGTGGTTCTATACGTATTGTGGGTTGCGTTATGCAATACCTGAAACTGAATTTTGAAATACGTTTTTTAGGAAATAAAAAGTTTGTAATCGTTACGTAATCGTTAATTCATATTTTTCTAAAGTAGAATTTAATATTAAAATGAATATTTCAGTGATATATGGAAAAACTTTGAAGTGAAGTTGAGAAATGAGATACAAGTATTTTGATCGGTTGTTCCGAAATTGGAAAGGAACCACTAAACCAAATATAATGATTTTTGGACCAATTTCATTAGAATGATGTCTTTTAGGGGACTACAGAGCGATTTTTTTCAATTTCTCCTCCACACTTTAGTACTGAAAGATACTTTCATTACAAGCTTATATTTCTTCCTAAAAGTAGAAAATCGAAAAAATCGCTCCGTAGCCCCCTAGAGGACATCATTCCAATGAAATTGAGGCAAAAACCATTAAATTTGGTACAGGGGTTCGTCTACAATCTTGGAACAACTGATCAAAATACGAGTATATCATTTCTCAACTTTACTCCAAAATTCTTCCATATATCACGAAAATATTCATTTTAATATTAAAAATAAATAAATAAGAAAGTAAATATTATTAAAAAAATTATTTTTATTCAATTAAAGTTTTTAATTATAAAAATAAATGGAATAATGATAAAAAATTATAAATCAAGAATTATAAAAATTATTAAAATAAAGAAGAAATTTATATACATCGGTATATGTTTATTATTTAAATTATTAAATCCGCATTCAACTAGAAAAATAGATATCAACGTTGACATAACGATTAAAACCTTTTTATTTCCTAAAAAACGTATTTCAAAATTCAGTTTCAGATATTGCATAATGCAACCCACAATACGTATAGAACCACCTTAATTGGTAATTACTCATATCATCTCATTCCTAAACTCATCCAAAATGTTTTCTTAAATATAAATCGGTACGTGACTAAGAACCTATGCAGTAACAAACACTCCATTAAAAAAAAAAAATTGTTCCTCTAAAATTTCTCTGTTACAAAAATGTTACTAGAAACATGTGGAGAAATGTTCATTCTTTGCTTCTATAAACAACAATATTTTATGTTCCAATTTTTCGTAATATGAACGATAAAAAATCTCCTCCACTAATATGCTCAACCTGCTCTGAATATCAATTCAACAAATCTTCATAGAATGATCAAAATTTAACAATATTCGCAGTGCAGTTTCACTACCCAACTTTCTCATTAACCTCCTCCAAGATAATGAACCTATGATAGCCCAGCTTTTCCTTTTCCTTAGACTATCTTACCTTCTCTTCCACATCTAACTTGACTTTTCCATGTCTTTGGCCTTTGTAGTGGTACATGGCACGTAAATGGAGATAAGTAAGTAAGTAAGTAAGTATTTGAAATTCCAATTAATCTATTTAGCATTTTTATGTATTTTCTAGGTATATTTCTAATATAATATACTGTAGCTATTTCACTTCTGATGTCATTTTCATTTTTTTTTTTTTATTTTTATTTATAATGTACGCATTTTTAATTTCATTGTTAACTTATTATTAATTTTTTTGAAGATGGTATTTAAGTGAAAATTTCCTATTTTATTCATTAATAATTTTTACATTAACGGTTCCAAGTAAAAAATATGATTTAATTTATTTTTTAATTCAAGTAATTTAATAATAATTTCAAAAGGCTAACCTCATTCACTTCATTTAGCGAATAATACCAACTGGAACGATTTTCTGAAGCCATTGCAAAAATTACAAAAATTCATACCACAAATAACCCCCCCCTGAAAAACCGAACATCCACGAAATACGTATCAGTATGATACCTAACCATCTACTCTTTTATACGTTAAATGCGAGGTAATTCGCTTATCAGCACTTATCGATAGCTTACAGCTGTAAGTATTGACATTAAAAAAAAGTCGTAAATACAGTAAACACTCACGTGAATTTTGCAACCTCGGAATTACATTTTAATCATTACAAATTAACTCATTCACGTGAGCTATCTTAACGCAGTTAATCTCCGCACACGAGTACTTCAAATAGAAAAACCGGTTAGTGGGTAAATCCTCGTTCAAGACGATGAAATTTTCGACACCGTCGGATACGGCGAACATTGGCGGCATCGAGTGTCGAGTTCATGGAAAGTCAGACGTCTCGGTTACTATGTTCCAAAAAATTAATACAGTCGTGTAATTTCAAAGGGAACTACGTCACACCAGACGTGCTATTAAGTGAAGAATTTGGTGAGATAAAAATCGCCTTGCGCGTTTTTATACCTTCACGTGGATATTTTGGGGAACAGACGAGTACAGGATGACGAAGTCGACTGAATTCTTGTTCCATTCGATGATGTAATTTCGCGGAAAAAATTACAGGTGGTTTGACATCATAATTCACAAGTGCTTGATGAAATTACACGTATTAGAGGTAAAACTGCGCAAATGTATATTATACATTACATACACCTACGCTTGTACTTGACATAAAATCGAGTCATTTAAATTAAAAATTTTTTTTCTACGATGAGTAGAGCGCTACGAATGCAGGTAAAAATACAATGTAACACGTCACCCTGGGATTGCGCTCAAAAGTACATTATACTTGAACAGCTGTTCGCCGAGTTGGACTGTCGCCAGTATTTGGGTTAACCACGAGCGAACGCGAAAATTCGTTATAACGTTATCACAGGAAATATTTCGTCATACTCCAAAGCCCGACGCTATATACGGTAACACCGTACGACCGTACCCGGTATAATTTCTACACGACCACGAAAGGGTGTATCCGATTCAAATTCCAACCCAACGGTTCTCCGGTGAAAAAAAAGGCGCGAATTGCCCAACTCATCAGGTGCCCATGCAATCCATACGAGAGTGTAATTTAATAACGCGCCAAAAAGCAAAAACAATACGTACCTCTTCGAGTTGTGACGTCATAGTGAATACTGATAACACACAGTTCTACATAAAACAGAAAAAAAAATTTTTTTAATTATTCCCCGGTCGCGTTCGATTAATTAAAATGAACCGATTTCACGAAAATTTTTTCGAAGCAATAAAATCATTCGCGAAGTTCAAAGTAATTAACGCCGAGCCAAACGTTAATATCGCTATTTCGATCATCGCAATCGGAACTACGCGCGACAAAATGAAACCGAACTTGAGGCATAACACGTGTTCCGTTGGAAGTACCGACGGTTGTCGCCGCGAACGAATCGATTCTTACGAAGAGAATCCCCTTTATACTATTTTCGACCAATACACGCCGCTTACTGCACACTGAATCCAGCTCGAATACATTATAACGTTCGTATGCCAACGCGTACCAATTTTTCGCGTATACTAATAAAGAATGAATTTTTTTTACCCACCTACTTTCCATAAAGTTTAAGTATAAAGCGATGAAATTTCGCGAAATGATAAATTTTATCGCACCTTTTATCGGCACCGACAAGTCATTCGTGAACCGACTCGCTGACGAATGTGTTTTTCACCGTACGTCATTGCCTGGCGGTACACACGTGGAATTGGGAATAAGCCTTTTTTAATTGATGCCAATGTCGATTACGTACATGTCATAAATACTATTTCGTAGATGAAATGACATTCTGAAAAAAATGAAAAAATACAGAAAATATATTAAATTATCGCAAATTTGAAGATGAAAAAAATTCGTTGATTTATTGACGTCCTGTCTATAGAAAAATTAATTTATTAATAGAACTTATTTGTGAGTGCCTAGTTGGTATTCTAACGAGTCCTTCGTTTATCATGGACTCGATTCGAAATTGACCTAAAAATATAATACGTAAATTATATCTTTTGAAATTTATTTCTCGTGTGTCCTTATATCTTTTTTTTCATTTAGTTAATTCTTGTTTCCCAATGTGCAGAAGTTACTCTCTCCCTTTTATAGCAAAAAATGATAATTTTTGTAATATGCAATTTTTTTAAATAATAAATTATTTCAAATTTAAATTCAATTTTTTTCAATGATTTTTTACACATTTTTAATTTATTTCTAAAATTTACATTCATAATTCTTTTTTGAAACATTTCATAGTTGGTTTTCATTTTTTCATTTTAATTATAACCCTGACGTCGGTTTGGTCATGTCGCGTCGGTCCACCTTTTTAAATCCAAATCACCTCAATGGACAATTTAAATTTCAAAAATTTTTTCCAAGTATTAAAACAATGACCGAAAATGACAAATTGAAAAAAAAATTGATAGGAATGCTAACGAAATTTTTCTTAAACTACTAGGAATATAAGAGTTGAGTAGGTTTTGAATGAAATTATTTTAAAATTATTGAAGTTGCATCACTTTTATAATGACTAAAATTTTTTGAAAAAATTTTATCATTATTGAGGTTTTTTTTTTAATGTAATAAATTGAGTTTATCAATGAATAATCAAATAAAAAAAAAATTAATTAATTAATAAAAAAAAAAATTTAATTTACATGGTTCTAAACATGTTTTACTATTTAAAAATAATTACGTACAATCGCAAATAATTTGGCATGACACAGTAACCATCTTCAGTGTAAATTAATAATTATATCGAAAAAAAAAGTTCTTTCAAAATACCGAAAAATATAACAAGACCAACCTCCTATTCACCTTCCTGAAACAGTCAAACCTTTACCACAGAATCTAAACACTCCATACCCGCAAACGTGCCTCTGGCCTTAGCGGCAGCACACGGCACAAAAAAAAAACATTCTTCTAATCTTTGAATTTAAAAAATTTTTGAAAACTTTGTCTTTTTTGAATTTCGTAATATTGTAAATTTTAATTTGAATCCGAAGGCTTAAACTGTCACACGTACTTTTAAGGTTATCTCAATTACTGAACACCCTCACATCCACTTTTTGAATAAAACTGAAATTCAGGCTGACTGACAACTTTGGTGTGGATGGGCACAAAGAATGAAAAAGTACTTGAAGAAGAGAAACACAAAGATGAAAATATCATTAATTAAAATTTATTTCAATAAATGAGTACCCATGAGATTCATCTCCCTGGAAGCAATCACGCTCTATCGTACATGCTGAAAAGTGACACTGAATCGGTTATCTCTCATTTAACGCTTGCAGTGTCAAGATAAAATCAAGGTGGAGAGAACTAGAATTAGCAAGAAAACAAAAATAATTTTTTGGCCTTGATTTTCAAATTTTTCTTAAATCTAATAAAAATTTTCAAAAAATTACGAAATTTAAAATTTGGATTTCCGGGCTCTCTCAAAAACCCGCGACAAAGGAAATTTGTCTCTTTCCCTTCTCTCTTCGAGAGGTCCTGAACAAATTTTTCTTAAATCTAATAAAAATTTTCAAAAAATTACGAAATTTAAAATTTGGATTTCCGGGCTCTCTCAAAAACCCGCGACAAAGGAAATTTGTCTCTTTCCCTTCTCTCTTCGAGAGGTCCTGAACAGAATCTCAAAATATATCCAACTCCAAAGTCTAGCAAGCATTAATGAATTTGAATTTACCCATCACCGGAGAGAGAAGGTGAATATGACAAAATTAAGTTAATAATTTTTTGGAGGTATTTACGAAAGTGATTTCACGAATAATACCAGTTTTTTTTCCCAGAAAAAAGAAGATTCCAAAAATTCATAAAAAATTGTTTACGAACGCATCTTGAGTACATGTATTTTTCTACATAATAGCATCTCTTCACAAATTGCAAAGTTTTAAAAACTCCCACTGGGTGAAATTATAAATTAAATTTTGTAAAAATTTAATGACTTTAACGCTTAACTCTTCATCACCAGCAAGAGCTTGTTTTTGATGTATTATGATACGAATAAAAGGTAGAGACCGTTCAAAGGGAGGGCGGGACTGCATGGATTAAATTCAAAAGATTTCAGTGCTCTAAATTTTGCCTCCCACAAGAATTACACATAGTGCCTGCAAAGTTTGGTTATACTAAAAAAAGAACCATGTATGCGCAATATATCCTTGAAAAATTTTTAAATTTTTTTCAAAAAAGTATAATTTTGGATTTCGAATTATTGAAAAAAAAAAAAAAAAAAATTACTTGAGAAATCATTTGTTCACTCATAATTTTCAGACAATACACTTTGATGCCTCTTTCCTTCCAGACTCTCCTTCCAATTTCATCTCTCGAGTAATCAAATCCATAATTATTATTGGTCTATGGCTCTGATCTGTAACGCCATAGTATAAGCATATAAAAAGCAAGGCGATGACATCATAGGAGAAGAAATTTGCTTTTTTCGAGAATTTTTTTCTTGATATCGATAGTATTCTGCAAATACAATAAAAGAAATCATGTAAAACTTTTGCATATTTCAATAATTGAAGGAGCTACGAAGCATTGAAAGTTTCAATGCGCTGTAGCTCCACCAGATTTAAAATATTCGAGAATTCCATGACTCAATAAATTATTTCTGTATTATTGATTTCTTAAAATACATACACAAACACATATGCGAAATAATAATTTTTTGAGTTAATTTGAAACGATTTCTGTTTACATCCTCTAAAAATTAAAAAAATTGACGGAAACGTTTTATTTCAGTTTTTAATCGTTTTAAAAAAAATTGTATATTTAAAAAATCACAAATTGCGAAACACATATTTTTTACAATAAATTATCAAGTATTAAAAAAATATTTAAATTTCAACTCTATTACGGAGGAATATAGTTTTTTCTGAATTCAATTGCGGTGATTTTACAACTATCGAACTCTAAACCAGATCGATCGAAAAAACAAAAAATATTCCCACCTGTAGGTATACGTTAGCGTATATTTAGCTTTTGTTAAGCTTCTCTCTTCTTTCGATTATTTCACTCTATCTAAAATATTTGCCAGATAAGAATATCACTATATTTTAACCTGTTGAATTCTGCCTCAATAACACTAAATTTGGATTCACCACGATATAGCTATCAGCTTATCAGTTCTATTTGTTTATTTTTTTGGATAATGCATGAATAAGTAGTTGACTTTTTGATTGGAAGTATAATAGCTATCTAATCTATGGAAGTTATTCAGGCATACGTCGTAACCATACCTATTTAGGTGATCAGGTACCTAATACCAGGTAGAAAGCTATCTTTTTTTAGAATTACTTGTTTATTGTGTCGCAAGGATACATAAAATAGGATAATAATCAAAAATAATATTACACGTGAAGTTCTAATTTTGTTTTTCAAATTTTCAAAAAAATTATGAAAAATTTTCTTTAATGCGAAATACCATTTTTTATGCGTTTGATTCGCCTATTTTGGCAATAATTAAGGTTGAAGTTGGTTTCCTGCCAGATTTACAGAAAGAAAAAGAAAAAAATTATCAGCAAAAAATTGCTCGACTAGAGAAAAGTAGTTACATGGTGGTAATTTTGCTTCAAAGTTGATACACTGTATAATATGCTCTTCATTTTATTAGCATTCCTTGTACATTTAGTTACATAAATTTTAATGAATTTACTCTCGGGTATACACTCTTCATTTGGCGAAAATATGCTCCTGAAAACGAAGAGAAAAAAATTTAATTTAGATCAATCGTGACCTCGCGTAACATACATATATTTTCTAATAGAGGGGAGAGAAGTCTCATTATACGAGTTTCTAACTAAAATTTACAATCTAATCAGAAAGCCAAAATTAAATGAAAAAATTCGAATTTATCGCAACTACGTACATCCCACGGTTTACGATTTTTAAATGCAAAGAAACAGCGAAAATAAATATCATGATAAAAAATTCACACCTCCAACCGATCGGCAAATGTGTAGACGAGAACCTCGTTTCGTTGCACCTATCTCACCTACAAGGACTCGTAAAGGAAAAGACTCAGTTTACCCTTTCTTTCGGCACGTCGCGACTGATGACTGAGATAAGAGTGCAGGGAGAGCACGAAGATGAAACGTAACCGAACGGATGGGCGTATATGTCTACAGACGATAGTTCCGTATACTCTTCAGACTTCAATACTGTATAAACTCGCGACGCAGCGATAAAGAAGCCTAGCTGTATGCACATGTCGCCGATCGTGCATTTCGCTATCTGCGATCTACACTTAATAAATTACAATTGGCCAATGCCAATGTCAGCAAATATTTCGTAGTTAATTTACCATTCATTAGTACTTTTTCGTATTTAAATATATTAGCAGGGATACCTAAAACATCAACCAATTAAAGTTATTTAATGTTCAGACGTTCGTTATAATTTTATCGTACGTACTTACTAGCCAGACACAGAAAGAGAGAATATTACATAATTTCATCGCATAGACGAAAATTTCTTTAGTATGTGAACTCGTGAAATACACGTATGTTGGTTATCTAAGAGACGAAATTACAGGGCACGATAACGATAAAAGGAATTAACCTGCAATTGTGCAAGGCGCGTGAACTTTTCACATTTACAATGATTAGTAGCGTTGTACGGACTATTTCAACTTCATTTTCAAGTTCAAAACCACTGTTTGTTGTATCTAAATCATTCGAGTAAGCCAATAAAATTGGCTTAATGGAATTAGTCTCGTTTTCGATATTCAATTGTACTAGTTTAGCACCCACTGAAGAGACGAATATGTTTCCACATTATTCGGTGTAAATCTTCTTCGAACGTGTACCTGTGGCATAAAAGGTACCGAACAACCTTCACCTGCGACCACGCCAAATTTTCTGCAAAAAAAAAAAAAAACACGAAGCTAAATTAAAAATTCAAACATTTTAGCCATCCATTAAAATTTAATTACATTCGTTGAAAAATAAACATCGACTAAATTTTTGAATAAATTTCCATAGTCAGAAAGTACCACGTGAATGCGTAGTAGTACCACGTCGATCACTGGTAATTCGAATGGCCTATATATTTACAATTTAAAACAAAATTATGCGATCGTCGACTTCCACGTACACGGTAATTTAATAAACAATACAACGTAAAATAATAATTAATCATCAAAACAAGGCGATGTTTCCTTCAACCAATCAACACTTCGCCTAAAAATCATAATTTATTCAATTCAATCGGTCACCCACATGTAGCTATAGTCGTCTCAAGAAACACACCTATACGAACAATTCAATTAACGAATCGCCTTCCAAGGTCTGAGAAACGTGTGATAACGAATTCTACAGGATTCGAGCACAATTAGCATTTTACGAAGCACTGTTACGTAAAGAAATCTGTCATTTTTTATTACACTGAAATTAAGATAATAATCGAACACCATCATCATCCAATCATCGGCGTCTACAATGTACAATTGAGCATCGCATCGTCATATAGTAATTAGCTAATAATAGAATCGCATGTACTCCATTCGAGAAGCTATTAAATTAACTCATTCTTAAACATTAAAATGTCCAGTCATAGTTTCAGTTTTTCCCAATTCGTAAAATGAATTTCGCGAACTTTAAGGATCGAGGTGCTCAGCTGGACGCCATGAATAAAGTGTGATTTTTTTTTGCATTTTACAATAAATTGGGTGGTCTTTGGTTTTACCGGTTCGTTATAATACTGACCTTTCTTAACGGTCCATTCAAATGTTCTGATTGTGTAGTTTATTTGTACAAGTGTATACTATTGTAACGTTACAATGCTCTTTCTAAATCGTTTCCCTTTTCGGAGTGACTTATAGCGTAGATCTACATTGATTCTTCCTGTTGGTTACTTTCTCGTTCGACTGCGATTTTTATCGTATCTGGAATAATGTAATAACAACTATGGTCATTTTCTCGTCATTAAATACCGGCAAGTTGCCTGAAATTATTTCTTCATTGAGGGAATCGCGAAATCTTATCATCAATTTTTTATTCGAGGTTTTGAAAGGAAAAGGCTGCTGTTAAAATCAATTAATTTCTTCATGTAGAGTGGGGGAAGGGAAACGTTTAGATTTTTATATTTCATGTCACTTGTCGCCGATGTTGGGGGTAGCAAGAGACAGTGGCGTAAATAGCACCTACGTTGACCACATAATGCATCTGAACGCAGAGCTCGTAAGGGAGCGCAGATAAAATCAAATAACAAAAAAAAATTACGATCTTAGCAAATCTCCAACCTAAAACGCGTTTCATAGATTATTCTAATTTGCACGGAAAAAATATTGATTCGGGACCAGGGGTGGATGGAGCTCAAAGTCAGTGGCGAATTAAGGAGTTTGCCACCCTACGCTTGGAACCATTCGCCGCCCCCTCCAAATTTCACATTTTTTATCATTTTTTGTCCCTTTTTCAACGTTTTTGAAAAAATTATCAAGTTTCCTAGTTTCTTGACCACTTCTTCGTGCTTTGTTTTTTCCCTTTGTTTCTTAGCGATATTGAGCACCACTCAATTTTTTTCGATGACTCATTTTTTTTTTTTTGTAAACACAAATAAAATTACTGTTTTGAAGAAAAAAAAACGAGTGCGCATTGCTTATCGAAAAATATTACATTTTTGCTTATTTAGCAGCTGTCTATTTTCGAAGTTTTCAACACAGCAGCACTAAACACAATACATAGCTAACAATTTCTGGTTGCTCACATGTTCGATGATTACTGCCAAGAACCAGGAGTCACTCCGGATTCAGAGTCAAAAAAACCGTAGTAAGCCAGTGACTCTGGAGTTAAGCCGTCAGGAGTCAAGATTTTGAAGTTCACTACGGATTTACGAAATTGGAGCCGGAGTCAAGTTTTCAACTGACTCCGGAGTCAGATCGGAGTCGGAGTTGGTCTTTCAGATTTGCTCTCCAGAGTCAAAGCGGAGTCGGAGTAATTTTTGAAGAAATGCTCCGGAGTGATGGGTTGGAGTAGGCGTCAAATTTTCAACCTAACTTCGGAGTCAAAGTAGCGTCTGTGGCAAATTTTCAACCTGACTCCGGAGTAAGGGACTGGAGTCGGAGTCAACTTTTAAACCTGATTCCGGAGTCAAGGGTCGAAGTCAGAGTTAAATTTTTTGTTGACTCCTGGTCCTTGATTACTATAAGAACATCAGAACATGGCTTACATACTGATTTTTATAAACACTACTAGTTCCTCGCCCCTTCGGGGCTCGCAATAAAAATTAAATGAACAAAAAAGTTATTTTATCAGACAAGTATTGCTACATTCCAAACTGCACAACCCAATTTATTCTTCCTTGTTACCCCCACCAAGGGTTCTTACTTTCAGGATGGGCTCGCCCCTTTATACCTTTGTATACTACCATTTTAAACAATTTTACAACTTCCCCTTGCTCTTGCCCATGTACAAAGCTTTTAGTAAAATTTATCTCCTTTTTTACCTTTGTATACCTGCTATCCTTTATATACCTTTTATACCTGCTATTCAGAACAAGGATGCGCGCGCATCTCGAAACCGATTTCATTTTGATTTTAATATACAGAGAGAAAAAGGAATACGTACTGATAATAATTTATTTTCCTTCAAATATTATTTTTTAAAATTACGTTTTTTTTTTTCAAATGTGAATGAAAATTTTGCCGCCCCCAGAAACCTGCTGCTCTACGCGCGTGCGTAGTTGGCGTGTAGGAAGGAACCTGCATACCAGAGTCAGTCATGGAAAAGTGTTTTGAGTGTGAGGAAGGTGAGGGGTGGACGTTATAATTTTTAAAGAACATTTTATTTTTTTGTAACATTCTTACTTTTCGTCATTGAATAAACGTCAAAAAATTTTAATTTTTAACGAAAGTAAAAAAAAAAAGTTACAAACATTTTAAAAATAACATTAAAAAAATGAAAACAACATCATTTGGAAAATACTAAATATATCAATTTAAAAATAAATAGGTAGAAATTGATAATTTGTTTAAGGAGACTTCAAAAGGAGGTAAGCTTATATTTAAAAAAATAACATTTTTGATTAAAAGCTTTGATTTTTGGGTAACCAAAATTAATTTCAAAAATACCGAATAAATAGAATATTTTCAATAAAACTGAAAATAATTTACATCTTCACCATTTTTAAGGAAATTGTTTCATCAATTCTTGGGGTGTCTTGAGCACACAAAAAATAAAATTTAAACAAAAAAAAAAAAAAGTTGGATAATAAATTAATTTTTTAATTTTTTTGGATATTTCAAAACCTTGAATACTTTAAGTTTAAATAAGATAAGTACGACAAATAAAAAGGTCAAACACTTTTGATAATGGTTTATTGGATACAGCGACTTTATTACAAAAAGGTTGTTCCCAGAATCGTGGAGAGCGAGAGGTGGAGGGGGGCTAATTACCCCTGGACCAGGTTTCTGAGAGAGCTAAGGGGACCAAAAACATTTTACAATTTTAATGGAATTTTAAAAAATATAAATTCTTTTTTCAAAATTCAACTCTCTAAATTTTGTGTAAAAATGAATTCAAAAAGGCGTTAGATCAAAATTCGAGCAAAACTTGAGCCCAAAATAGTTCTATTTTGATGAGTATGGATTTGTATAATAAATAACTAAGACTTAAAAAGTAACATATCTCAATCTTAACTTTCCAGATGAGTTTTAGGGGAATGAAAAATGAGTGTATTGATAAAGTAACGTAATTTTAACAGCATATCTGAAAGTGTGAACACCTATCTCCAACAATACGAAGTGGCTGTTTTTTTTTCTTCAAAATGTAATGCTAAGATACTATACATAACTCAGTTTTTCACATTAAACAATAAAATTTTCATTATTAAATCTTACTGTATTTGACAAAAAAAAAAAAGATTACATAGACATAAGAGATGATTTCAGAAATTTTTAGATTTAAATTAAAGTAAATTCGAAAGAAACTGAAAAGAGGAGTTAGAAAGTACCCATACGATTCCACCTTACGTCCCTACTGTCAACATTATTTTATAAATTAAAATCTCATTTATCTAGGTATATTGTCGAAGAAGAATGCCATTTGCACACGATCAGTCTGGTACACACTAAAGCCATCAATACTGCTAAAAGCTTCCAAGTTCAAAATTCTCAGCATCATCCTACACCAAGAAAACTTCCAATCCCTCCTACATCCCTACTTCGAGAAAATATTCGAAATACCAGAGAAATTCCCTTCCTCTTCTCACCACCTGAAATCAAATGATATAGATACAAATGCACGTAAAAAATCTCTACCAGCACCTCTCACAATTATTCGGCCGGATTAGTGAGAAATTTAGCGTGAAAACAATAGGCTAATAATTACATAGGGATAGTGTCAGAGTTTGATGGAGTTACCACCAATTTCATCATTTTTCGCCTTCACCTATTTCGACAACAATTGCCATCTTCGAAGCCTCTTCACTTACGCACTTTATCTTGATCTGTTTACATAACATTAGACGTTCCGAAGCTGCCAGTATTGTTCTGTTTCGCGTATTATGCCGATCGAAAATGTGGTTCTTTATTTCAGAAAATACTATATTACTACACAATTATAAAATTTTTTAAACATTAGTCTACAGTTCGCAACGAAAAAAATGAACTTTTTCAAGCAACTTTCGCCCAGTAAGTACATGTGTTTGATGTTAAGTTATCAACTTCTCGCTATTTATATGTTTCGTGAGTGTGGACTAAGAAAGCGTTCTTTGGTGTTGCCGAATACCGGAGTAAATTCGTGAAAATATCGTTCTTATTAATTGGTTTTGCTAAAAGAAGTAAACACGAAGAAAATTATTTAAATATCGCGCCAACTTAATGTAAATAAGGTTAATACACCCGTTTCCATGGCAAAATCAAAACACTAAAACAGGAAAAGGAAAATCTATATCAGCATGGTCGGCCAAAAAAAAACCCCATTTAGAAATAAAAAACGAGATCACTTTAGGGAAATTTAAGCAACCTTATTTCGATAAAATTTAGTCCGTTGAAAAACGTACTTCGTAATAAAAGAGAAATTGCTATGCTGCTGATAGAAATTATCGTTGCAACGGAAATATCAAAATGAACAATTGTTCGAGTTAATTAGAAAAATTTTCTCCTTCGTTCTGCGATTATTTTAGTCTTGACTTTGATATAATTTAAAAATAAATACAGAGCTATAAATTAGCAATCAGAAGCAGGTCATTGTACCAAGCCCTCGGCAACTATGATGCTTATTTTAATGACTGTTCGTACGATGTGTAAGTATATGCTCGAGTAGTAATAGGGCACGTCAAGGACACCAGGACAATTCATTAAAATATGCCCAAAATCATTACTAAAATCACTATTCTAAAATTTTCAAAAAATCCTAAGCAGAAATATCTTTCATTTATCATGGAAAAAGCACTAATTTTCATAGTTCTTACCTACTATTTTACAAGGAGCACAGACGTTCAGGCAAGAATATAATTTTTTCAAAGCTAATATTTAGCTATTTTTTAAGCCAAAAGTAGGTCTTTTCTCTTCAAATTTAAGTAGGTCTAAGTCTTGTAGCATTAACAGGCTGTGTCTTGAGCGGTATTTCCCGGCATTTATCTTACCTGATACGTCGCCATAGATAAGATGTATGTAGGTGGTGGTTGCCTGTGTATTAGGTTTCCTATCTCGTTTTCTTTCATTCCCTTTTTGACAGGCGCACACCTATAGCCGAATAATTTTCGAATTAGTATGAAATCGATGTTTTTATGTATTGTTAAACTATAAAAAATCGCCATGAGCAGCTGAACGTATTGCGTGTGCCTCTCCGCCGGGAGATGGGGGCCCCGGCGTCGATCGAGTTGTTTATTTTTTCCATGACATTGTTTCATTTTTCAAATAAAAACGTATTTTTGTGGAATCGTGTAAATCGCGTTCGTCATTTATAACGTATCAAAAATTTGTAAATCGTATTCACTGTTTATAACGTATCAGTCTCTTGAATTCATCATAACTCATTAATTAATACCCAAAATAACTACTAAAATCATTCAAACATTTTCAAAAAATCCTAAGTAGGAATATCCTTTATTTATCCACCAAAAAGCACTAATTTTCATAGTTTTCCCCTACTATTTTATAGGGACACAAGCGTTCAGCCGAGAAAATAATTTTTTAAATTAAATATTTACCTATTTTAACCCTTTTCTCAGACAGACATAGCCAATTAATAACATATCATTTTTACCAAGGTAGGTATACAGTAGAATTTATCATATTTTATTTTAACTATTTTCACTCCTTTTAAGAAAAAATTCAATAGTTTTCACGAGAAACATAGGTGAATTTCCACAAAATTTTAGTCAACATAGGTCAAAAAATTTTCAAATTTTTGTATCCATTTTTTTTTCAAATTTTAATAAACTACCTATATTTTTTCAAAATTTAAAATCATTTTTTTAACCCTAAAAGTTAACAATATATCCTGGACCACTCTGGATTTTTTCAATTTTTAAATTATATTTTACCAAATTTTTCAAAACCTAAATTTCCAACCCACCCTCAGATTTTCCATTTTTAATCAAAATCTCCCATTTTTCTTTAAGTCAGGTCAAGTTGAGTTTCCTGGCACACTATTGATTTGTCAATTTTTAAGTCAAAATCTCTCATTTTTTCTTCAAGACACGTTTTTCTCATTTCCTAGCGCCCTAGCAAAACAACTGAAGATTTCCCCTGACACACTGATAGTGGAAGAAAATCCTAGCGCAGTCTTAGATTTTTCTATTTTCAGATCATATTTTACCATTTTTTCAACATTTTTCATTAATCTCAAAAAATTCGAAAAATTCTATTTTTCTATTTTTTACAAAATTTTGTCAAAATTCTCGACACTCGAAATATTAACAAACTTGTAGATTTTATAGAATATTTGCTTATTTTAAAAATAAAAAAAGTACCTGTATATTCTTTGTTTTCTTACATCATAATTTTGTGAGTTAATATTAACTCCATGAAACAGTATATCCTCATGTACCATCAACCATGAACATTGAACTTCATTTTATACGAGTCGCATTCTGCATTCTGACTATGATCGTAAAGTAACTCGTATTACTGATGAACGTTAGTACTACTACTACTACTACTACATCCTGTCATTACGTTCCATGCATGATCGTCAATACGTCAACAAAAATCAACTTTTCTCTCTGTGTTTCTCATGTAGGAGTTGAGACCTGCTCACATTAAAAGGTTGTAGTTTACCTTTTTGAAAATAAATGAGAAAAAAAGCAAGTTGTCCTGTTTCCTATAAATAAGTATGAAACTCACAAGGACTCTAACTTGCATCAGTTTATATCTAGATTTATTATTATTATTATTATTATTATTAAATATTCACTTTTCAACTGGTTCTTCATTTTTCCAATTTTTTGCCAGCGTAGGATAATTATTTAAGAAATTTTCTAATTCTTTTTTACAGCCATATAACTTATACAGAGACATATTAAGATTTCCTATTTTAGAATACTGACACCATAAACGTCCCAACCATCTTAACTGTCTCCCATATCGATCTGAAATATCAAATTCTTCTTTGATTACTTCAGAAAATTTTTGATTAATAGTCCCACGTAATAATTTATCCATATGAGCTTGGAAAAAAGATTCTAAAAAATAACTTTAGTGACATTCACTTGATAATAAAGTTTACGTAACTGAGGGAGATAAAGTAACTTTATGCCCATTTCGATGGTTCAAATGCTCATTTATCTCCCACGATTACGTAAAATATATTATTCATCAAGGAAGATAAAGTGATTTTCAACAATTTTGAGTTATTTCCCTCGCTTCGCTCGTGCAATAAACCTCAAAATTCGTTAAAAGTCACCTTATCTCCCTAGTTCAATAATGTACTATTTCTTTTGATTTTTAAGAATTGGAGCAGTATTTTTTAGAAAACCAGCTAAAATTATATAATCAGATGTAGTGAAATCTATCATTTGTACGAGATTAACATGCTCACCCGTTTCGAGGAAAGATTGCAACCAATAACAATATAATAGGTAATTAGGTATTCATTGTTATTTAGTTATCAAAAATACATCCGAAAACTCTGGTTCTGCGCTTGTGCCAGAGGATTATCATAATTCATAAAAAAATGGATAATTTTACAAATGAAGATTACAGGATCGTTATTAAGGGGTGTGGTGGTTACAATCTCATGAGCATAGTTTCTCGAATATTTAAATATTATGAAATTGTATAGGAACGATGTAAATTTAAATTTAAATAAATTTCTCAAATTCAAAAAAAAATCACAATTTTATTGATTATGACAACAATATTTCTAATGAATCATTAAAAAAAAATTCATCTTAAATCATGTCCTAAAGTACGTTCATAAATTTCTGGTACATTAAAAAAATTTATGCCCCTTGCAAAATGCCACCTTTCACTTTTCTGCCTATAGACTTGCAAAACATATGTTTTGAAAATAATACTGAAAACCCTTTCCATCGATATAGTATGTTGGCTACGGCCTTAGAACATCATCTTTACATAATACAACATTAGGAAAATCACAATAATTAAAATTGAAAATTAAAATAAAAAATTAATGTTTACAACACACGTAACTTTTTGTTTCATGTTTAAGAAATTAGAAACAAAGAGAGTTCGTATAAACCTTATTTTAAAGAAAATTCATCTTGCATGACTGGTTTTGATTTATCGATCGAGATTTCAAAGCATTATTTCATTTAGAACTAAAATACAATAATAATAACGAATTTTAGCTCAAGTGGTACGTAACTGAAGAATTCATGAAAAATGAAATTTGAAGTTTAATATTAGAATATTTCAAATTTTTTCTAAAGAACGTACGTAGGCTAAGAAGAAAATGATACTCTTACATGAATTCAATTTTTATTTTTTTATTTTTTGACAAAATTATTGAAAAATGAACTTTCAATTGATCATTTCGATTACCAGAATCGAAGAGGGTGATTTTGAGGCAAAATGAAGGAAGAGGAAGATTGATTTTTTTTAGAATACCTCCCATATGGATTTACAATACACCAAAAAATTGTTGAAATCCACCACTATAAGAAAAATTGTTATTCATTTTTCATACAAAGTGATCGCTCACCCCACCCCCACTCAAAAACAGTTGGAATCGAGAGTCCGAAGCTTTGTTCAGAGATGTTTATTAGTAATACTCGTCTACCTCAGATGTACTGGTCCAAAACGTTTAAGGATCAATTTACATTTCTAATGCATAATGCAGCTATAGTGCATGACCTTTATTTCAATATGTATAATTGTATAACACATGTAAAAACTTGATTTAATAACGCTCAACAAAATAAAATTGCATTTCAGATAAATTCCTATTTTTAGCAATAATATTCGACATTCACCTAACTTTCGGGCAAGACCACACATCAACGTCGGTATTGCCAAATCTAGCCAATTCATCATTGCCAAACGAATTCAGACAAGACTCGAACATAACCTGGATTAAAATTGCCACGGTTACCTCGAACCATACCGAAACATCTCAACATTCGAGTGCGAATTGCACAATCGTCGAAAACACCTCGACAGAAGATCAGCAAAACCTCGACCCCGACGGCGGTTCACGGCGAAGGCGTAGAAAACGTCGACGTAATAAATACAAATCATGGAACCAAGCGCGTAGGCAACCGGAAAACTCATACAAGAAACACAGCACTAGAGTTCAGCCAAATAAACCTGTGCAATTTTTACTACCTCCGGAATACCAGGAAAATCTGATCGCTAAGGAAAGTAATTACTATCACAATGGAAACGAGCAGGAAAATGTCATCGATAGAGGAATCCAGAAAAAAATTCCAGCTCCTGTTCGATACCTATTACCGCCATTTTTCGACCCGTCGTTCACTACTTTGGCGACACCGCAACGCGAGCCGACTAAAAAATCCAAATATGTTGAATGGTCACCCAACACTACGAACCGAGGATCGACTAAATTCAAGCATACAGTGTATTATTCGGATAGCGGGAATGAAATTCTATCTCATCCAGTCGCCTCCACCACAACAACGCCTCGAGTCAAATCTACCACCGTTGTCGACGATCGCAGAGCTCTTCAAACGCGAACTGAATCTCCGCCAAAAACCCACAGGCAGGAATACAGACCAATCGTTGTGCAGCCAACAACGTACCAATATACCACTGAAATCGTATTCAACAGTACCATCGGATACGCGCCTAAAGAACAGAATGAAAATCGCCTAAATAACTTCCTTTCGTTGCAAATGGTTCGTGCCGGTATGCAGGTCGTAAATATGTCTACATATCAAAAACAACAATCGCAATTGTTTCAGAATCAATACTATCCAACGACGCAAAATTACCAACAATTCACGCAGTCTACGGCATTACAAGTACAGCCGCAACAACAGCAACACCCGCAGCAAATTAATTATCAGCAATATCAACAAACACATCCTCCGCTCGCCACCAATCCACCGTCGCAAATTTCTTATCAATCACAAAGCCAACACCTGCGCATCACGCCGCCGACCTATAATCAACAATATCCGCAGCAAAATTATCAACACCAGACGACCTACAGTCGTCCGCCGGAAATACGCACGACGCCTGCAACCGAATTCACCACCCTTAGAACAACCACTTCGAGATCCAGCGACGATAATTTCAAAGGACTCGAGATCGCCGAATCGAAATATTTCTCCGATCTACCATCCGAACAAGAGTTTACGGCTGCTTTGCAAAACGGTAATAATGGTGTTATAACAGACTTCAGAATTACCTAACGTAGGTGTTAAAGCAATAATATATTCTCAATACCTTATCGGTTCGTAAAACAGAAGCTATTTTTAATTTTTTATGTTTCATTATTCCCTCGTTAACTATGAAAAAATAATAAAAAAATTATAATACATCATCATATCCCTACCTAATCTCTTTGCAATCTTACAGATGGTCAAGTTATACCCGGTATCGCCGGTAAGGATTATCCTGTCTTCGATCAAGCTCTTTTACAAAAACGACGTTTCGCGTGTCGCGGACTGGAAGGTTATTTCGCCGATGTAACCAGCAGATGCCAGGTAATACGATATACTTACTAATTGTTATTTTCGTAACGTGCGAGTATGAGTTATTCATTTCAAAATCGTCGTAACTTGAGCCTTCATTAACCATGAGAACTTTATTCCTCCCATAACGTGTGTATTCCATTTCTTTAGGTAGTTGAAATGTACGTAAGGTTCATGGTATATCATAGAACATAAAACATAAAATAAGTGACGAGTAATTACTGGGAATATCTGAGATACTAAGTTTATTTTCAGGTGTTTTACATTTGCAATGGCGATGGTGCCGGAGAACCCATGCTGTGTCCGAATGGAACATTATTTAGTCAAGAATTATTAGTTTGCGATTGGTGGTATAACGTGGACTGTTAGTTTTATTTCTCTTAAACTCGATTATCACGAAATTGTACATACTTACGGTCGATATGAATTGTGGAATTATTAGACATGAGAATGTTGCGTATGCATCTTTCTCAAGTGATTGAAATTTGATGTTTTTATTTTTCTGTACTCAAATTGGTTGTGACTTGATGATATTTGTAATACAGTCAACTACGCTTATTAAAAATGAAGCAGCCGAAAAAGGATTAAAGAATCATAAAAATATACTTTCTGGCAAAAGATTGTGAACTTCAAACTTCGAGTTCTACGCTTTTTGTATGTTTGATTGTGGCAACAGTGATTAAAATACGAATGGAATTTTGCAAATATCAGTGTTACCATGTTTAATTATTTCAACATTTCTTCTTACTTGTTCAAATTTGTTGATTGAAATTTTTACTGATTGTAAGTAATTGTGCAGATTTAATTGAACCATTAATTGCTCATTATTCTTGTTCCAACCATGAACCAATATGGAATATGATCTGCTGGGCAGTTAGGACCGGATTGAGCTGTTAAGAGACTTGAAATTTTCGGTATACCCTCGTAGTTGAGAAGCCTCTAGAGACTCCTCTGTAGTAATTTAAATATTGTGATCATTCAAAATTGAGGAAACGAATTTCATAGGAAGTGGAACAATAAAACTTCTTCTGCCACTCAATGAATGTGATTAAGAAATTAACGATTACATATTATGAAACAGCTAATAGGGTTCAATTTTCACTTTTTTTGAATTTCAAGTTCATAATTTCCAATATTATACATTTTCATAAAAAAATTTCAAATATTGATTAAAAAAAAAACAAATTTAAGGGTGGCTTATAAGTGTGGAAAAATCAGCAATTAATTTAATGTAAAACTTATTTTAAAGATGAAAAATTCACTTAATTATAGAAAAATCAATTTATTAGAGGAAGGAAAATCAATTTTTGAATACGTTTGGTATAATTTGTCAATTTGAAAAAGAAAAATCCCAAAAATGGGCAAAAGTTTTTTTGCTTTTTTCTGATGAAAATTTGTGTAATGAGTACATCTTAAAAATTGTGAGAAAAAAAGCAAAAAACAAAAAAAAATTTTAAAGAATATTTCTGAACCACTCTAGAGGCCAAATTTAGAGAGCGAGGGAGTAGTTGAACTTCTCAAAAATTTGAAAATATCAAAAAAAAATATATTATCACATCTCAAGATTGAAAACATGTTTATGTTCTAGTTTTTTTCAAAATTTATGAGGTGTATCGTATATATAAAGCTACAAGGTAAAAATATATATGTATTTTTAAGTTTTGTAAAAAAAAAAATATGTAAAAATTAATAAGTGTAATTTCTAGATTATGTGCATAGTATATGGACTTCAATTGAACTGTTTACGACCCAGGAGACCAAGTAAACCTAATTTTTTACCTCACAGGTATTTCTGAAGCGCAAAATATCATCACTTTGCTTCAAAATGATATATTTCATCTTAAGTCCTCAAGTTAAGCCTAATTATGCACGCGACTAATAAAGTATCTATCAATTCTTCTTTTTCAGAAATATATGATTTGTTTTTTATTCAATTTTCCATGTATTTTGAACATGAAAAGTGACTTTAAATACAAAATTTCAAATAATCCAAAAACTTGTTGTTTTTTTCAATTTTTGAAAAAAGAAAGGTAACCTTAAGGCACTTATTGTTATACCCATTCCGTTTATTTTGCGGTGCTTCTTTTTCTGTCAATCCTACCCTGTGTGCAATTTTTAGGATTGATATATGCCCAACAGAAGCATCTAATTTATTGATAAATAAAATATCGTTGATTCTACCTTACACACGCGATGAAAATATTCAATTCAGTTAAAATTTACTAAAATATCCAAGCTTATACAAGCGAATAACTTGTGAAGGTACATTGCACATTACAGGCAACACTCCTATGATGTAAACCAGTAATATGGTAAAAAGTATGTGATCCTATTACCGAACAAACTATACAAGTATTCTTATTTTGTAATATTTTGTAATTAATTTATTTAATCGAACGAAAAATAAATGTAAGGACAAAAGATAAAAAATGTATTTTAAAAGTTAACAATAAAATATACCAAAAAAGAGCATGTTTCTTTAATAATAATGGAAATAATTAAAAAATTAAAAAACAGTCGTCGTTCGTATTAATATTTTCTTAAAAAAAAAACTCATGAACATACCACTGAAATACAAAAAAAAAAAAAAAGAAAAAACAATGAAAAGGGTTTAGCACCCAAAATTAAAAATTCAGCTTCTCTAGATTTTTTGTACCAAAAACTATAACCTTTCTAAAATATAATCAACAAAAAGAAATATCGCTTCTCCAAACAAAATATGCAATCTAATTTGTGATAATATTGAAATTTCGAGTCAAAGCAATATCATAAAAAAAAAAAAAATTGAATAACCCTTCTATTACCACATAATTAAAATGTCGATCAAGAAATAAAATAAAACAAAAACTTTTTCAATTATTAAAAAAAAAAAAAAACATGAATACTTCGATTCAGACTCAATTCAATACTCGATGTTACATAACTCATGATAAATTCGATAATGAAATTTTCAAAAACAACAAAAAAACATGGGCTTGCTTCGTAATTAAAAAAAAATCTATATCAATCAAACAACTATACGTAAAAAAACAAAAACAATGGTAATCGGAAATATCCTACACCACAAACAAATAAACATTTCTCAAGTCAATAATGGTCATAGCGAATTGTCAATTAATTATGACTGGCTGGTAACACAGGTTGACAAATAATCTGCCCATTTGGAGCGTACAATTCTTCGGAATACGCTAACGGAACTATATGAGGAACTTGATACGTCGGAGGTGAAATATTTTCCGAAAAAGGAGGTAATTCTGGACAACTAGGGTAACAAGAGCTGTTATAGTCGTACGTATGATAATACAAAGGCGGTGAAATGGACGAGTACGAATTATTATAATACGGATAAATATTAGGAGGAATCGGATTAGGTTGAGGAACGTTGATATTCTGATTAAGCGGCGGCGCCTCTTTCATGTACACCATATCTTTAGGAATTCTATAAGCAGACGATTCCGTGGAGTTCGTCACGTCACTGGGACCTGCGTAGTATATTTCAAAATTTTACCATTCGTTCATACTTCGCCTTAAATTACCCCTTAATTTTCCTATGTACACACCGCTGTTCCTTGGCGGAGGTTTTTTAACGGACGGCAAGCCCGGATACGTCATCACTGGCGGATATAACGGAACTTCAGTCTTGGTATTAGGCAGAGAGTTTATAGACATTGCGTAAACCATATCATTCTGATGTTGAGTTGTTGGTGGAGAGTACTGAATACGCTGATAATCTGAAAAAAAAAAAAAAAAAATACGAGTAAAATGTTTCACTCGTGCTTCACGTAAATAATCTCAAGTCTGACTCCATTACCTGTACCTTGAGGACCTTGTGTTTCATTATTTAAAGGAAAAATGTAATTAGGAGGAGAAACCACGTAATACGGTACAGTAGGCATACCATATCTGTAATACTACACAGAAAAAATAATATCTTTAGAAATTTATACTTTTGAAAAAAAAAAAAAAAAAAAACTCTAATAAGTTATATACTTACGTCTACGTTATTATTATAAAATATTCGGACAGGATTCGTCATTTCTGAAAAAAATTGAAATATCATAAATTATGTATACCAAAAATTAACAGAACGACCAACTAAACAGCCCAATTTGAACAAATTTTACCATTCGTTTCATTCATATTAGAAAACACCTTAGGAGGCGACACGTTACTGGAATATACCGGCGGAGGCACATCAACATCTTGCGGCACAAGCGGATATAAAGACACAGGATACTGCTGCACTGGAGGTAATAAATGAGGTTCAGCAGAATTACTAGGTTCGTTCGTACTTTGCGAATTCATCGCATACTTGATACGTTCGTCTGAAGAGTTTCGATGCAATATCGTTTTAGTTTCTCTCTGAATCAAAAATATGATAAAGATATGAATTCAGTCGAATGTTCCGAACTAGAGCCGGCACGTGGCACCTAAGCACGATATAAATAGAATTGCTGCAGACTATCAGATGAATTATTGTAGGGGGATTTTCGAAAATTTTCAAAAATTGAAATAAATATGTATCTAGGGAAAAAACAGAACTGAAATAATTTAAAAGAAAAATACATTACGTAACATAAATTCGATCCTTTCGAAAAATTTAGTAATTCGATGCCATGATCAGAGCGAGTGGGCGAAATTTCGTTATTTTCTTTCCTTTTTTTTTTTTTCAAATATCAAAGCACATAGCTCAGAGGCCAAAAAACGCACAGATATCTCCCAAAATGAGGGTTAATTTTTGGAAAATTAAAAAATAAAATAAATCGATTTTTATGCAATTTGAAATAATTATGTTTTCAAAAGATTTATTTTGTCGTACATGAACTAGGAAAGTTTTTAGCCATTTTTGTCAAAAAAGAAATAACATATAATGGGATAAGTGTACGATGATGACTTGATTGCAGCTCTTCAGGACACTAGTCAAAATATGATACAATTTCAACTTGCCAGGATTCCCACCTTCCCAAGTAAGTGGTGTAAGCGGGTATTCGATAGGAAAACACAAAATGTGTCGTTTCAAGGCTAAGGAAGTTCCTGCATAGAAAAATCGCGCATGTTTTGCCTCCAAAATTCTGAAGAGTTAAAATAAAACCCACACCACGCACGCATTCTATAAATCAGTCAATTATTATTTTTTAAATACCTGTAATACATGCTTTTTCAAAAAAAATTAACAGTTCACAAACCAAAAAATTTTAAAAAATAGTCAAATTTTTAAAAATTTTTATTTTGAGAGAATTAAGCTCCTAGATGCCTGAAAGTTCCTAATTATCTAAAAATTACTTTAAAAAAAAATTTACCTTCACTTTTAGAGGATATTCTTGGTAAATTCGAAGGAGGAATTTTTTAAACATTGTTTCAAATGGAGGGGAACGGTGTCATTTGACAGCTATTATGTTACGTTTCCGATCATTTTTCAAAAAACAAGTGAAATTCGGTCCACCTAAATGTACACCAGCGAGAAAAGATTTCTTTTTCTTCAAAATTCAATACAGCTTGACGTTTGAATTTTGACAGTTACAAAATGATCTCAACGGTATTTAAAAAATTAAAGATTCCATAAATAATGTCGAAAAATCGAGTTTTACTGCGATTAAATAATTTTTGGATGCCATGGATCATTTTTGTTTATCTAAAACTTGAAGAAATATATATATATTTTTCGAAGTGGGTGGGGGTTGTAGTTTGAGTGCGTCAATGATAATATATGAGTTTGATTTCTGCCCTTACGAACTGAAGATGAACATTTTGCCTAATGTTGAATTTCTAGGAGTTTTCCATAAAGCCCTATTTATGCATAAAAATTACATAAATTAGGTGTGCGTATTTCACTTCGATTGAACATTAAAATTAATACAAAACTATGATGAGAAAACAGAAAAATGAAAACTGAACATATTTGAACATATCTTCCTTTCAAGTCATTAGGCCAATAATAAAGCCCTAATTACACATCGCAATAATTAATTATTCACATAATTATCAATATTTTTTTAAATATGCAAAATATTGAGAACTTGAGTAAAAAAAAAAACTGAAACCTCCGAAAATGAAAAAAATTCACTAAAATTTTTTTTCGTCTTTGAGCAACTAAATAACCTAGACCCATGAAAAATCTCAATGTTTTCCAAAAGAATAGAATTTCCAAAGTTCTACCCTATTGTAGAGAGATAAATGTTGATATAGTGTGGGGATGGGGGGAGAGAGGGAGAAGAGATTCTTTCTACATTTTATTCAAGTCATTCTGCCACTATCAAATCCAAGGCCAAATCGACTTATGAAAGAAAACAAAAATCGTATTTTCCATTTTGCATACTGAAAAGCTGTACAAGGCACATTAATACAACAAGAGAAGTAAAAATAGCAAATGCCTTTACTAACACTGCATTAGCAACCCAACGCGGGGCTTTCTTCAAACCACAAGCATACTTACTTCTGGAGGAAAACTGTGAGATGTTATGCAAGCGTAACAAGTTGTAGGTACCGTTGATGAGGTCGAGTGAACGTAATGAACGCTAAAAAAAAAAAATGGTAATATGAAAAAACTATATTTTCAGACATTAAATTTCTAAATCCCTTGCACTTAGTTCACTGACCTTGGTGTAACTATATTAGGTTGATAAAAATCTTCCATTTTACGAGGATGCTCAACATCTTTTTCCAAAATCGAATACGATTTAGTTTCGCCACCTTCGATTTTCTCTGTAAAAGCGAAATTCGTAGCAATAAACATCACCAATTTCAAAATTTATATCGGTATTTTTGCACATACCCAGAGTGTTAGTCTTAAGAGACATACTGCTTAATACATCAATAACAGTGTCAGTTTGATTGTTTTCCGAAGTAGAATTCGGAATCAATTCCAAACATTCATAAGGTACAGTTACTCTAGCAGAAAAAACAATTAATAATGTTCGTACATATCCAGGAATAACTGACGCAAGTAATAAATTAAAATTACTTTTCAACTAATTCTTCGATGTAAACCTCAACGGGTCCTTTATTTGGAGACATTTCTTGAATATAACCGTATCTTTTTATGTTTTCGTTTTCCCCTTTGAAATTAACTAAACATCTAGCACCGACTCGTAATTCCTGATTATTCCATATTATCGTGCCGTGTCTATTGCCTTCGAAAAGAAAAAAAAAAAAAAAAAAAAAGAACGATAGTAAGTATTTTCTAGGGCTTAAATTATCCAGTATCCACCTCTAGGTACCTTTTCTTTGCTCGTTCCACGTATCATATTCCACATTTCTATAAATATTTGGATCCAACGATTTTGCCACCTTATAGGGAAACGGGGTTATACCATAGTTCAATAGATCTTTGACATTCCTGCAATTATCCCTCATTTCCAATCTCATTTGGAATCTAATTTCATCGTATAATAACATAATTAGTCCCTAATATGATCATAAAGCTTTGTAATTATTTACTAACCCAGTAGTGAAAACAGCTGCGTTTAAATCAGTTTGGTAACGAGCTGTTTTATCGTGAAGCATTTTATTTACCGCATAATCGACTTCTTCTAATTTGAACACTTTTTTATACAGCATTTCGTATAAAATAGCTGTAACGAATGAAGTAGACGAGTAAGCATGCTTAAGTAAGTATAAATAATTTTCAAGTGGCAGAATAATATCAATGTGTGAAAACTAACATTGACATACAGCCGCATTAATGATGTGCTGCTTAGGATATACTGAATCGTAGTGATGTTCATAAGATAAACTTAACATGATGAATGATCTATTTCCATTGGATGTGATTTGTTCGATGGGTTTTTTGATTTCTCTATACATCGCGAAGTCGACACTAATAAAGAAAAAATTATATTCAAAACGATTCCAATAAAAAATGTAATTTTTGAAGGACGACTTACTGATACATTCGCGAAATTATTTCCATATCTAATGAGTTACCCCATTCTCGTTGATTGTACAATCTATCGACATAATCTTTCACCGGCATATCCGTCAACTAAGAATATTACAAATTAAAATCAAGTTACACAAACAACTTGAATCACTGAAGAATGGAATTCGTGAATTTTACCTGCTTAAAAATCTCCTGTTGATTTAATGCGAATTGAATGCAATGTTTTCGAACCGTCAAATGATGCACTTGAGTTAAAAATACCTACATACGAAAACACCAAATTAACACATTGGCTGAGCTTAGCGTGCAGAATTTCCTGAGTGACGAGAAACGTTACTTGTTCAGAAACACAACGAAATAAACTGGAAGCATCTCGTGCAATATGTTTTCGATAAAAACCTTGCGCATCTAACCATGTATCCATTTGATCGGTTGGTTTCAACCATAATTTGGATTTGGTCGTAATTACAGGAATCATTACATCTGATGGTACCCCTGACAGCGGCGCGTTCATGTTTGGGATCTACGACAATTGAGTGAAATATTTCGCGGTGTTTGTAAGAATAAATTTTTGAATGATTATACGAAATACGCGTATAGGAAAGATGATTCATCGCTTACCTTCATTTTAATTGTTCACCAATTCAACAGAGCGAAGTCACTTATGGGCTAATGCCGGAATTTTACTTCAATTTCTTTCCCAATGAATTCGAATTCGAACATCGCATAATATTCATAACGTAGATTGTACAATATTAACGAGAATGGGAGCAACTAAAACAACAACGTAAATAAAATGAGAACACAATGGGGTAAAATGACGAATAATAATGATGGGTAAGAAAAAGAAAACTCACAAAACTCTTGCACGTTTTAACTTTGACCACTTTGACAATATGATTCGAAAATTATCCAATCGCAATGCAAAGAATACTGTGTCATAAATGACGTCATTATTTTGTGAAAGAGCCGTTTGTTAAACACAAACTCTAACGACTCTTTCGTACTTTCGTTAAGGAAGCAAACGCAAGTAGTCATGCCGCATTACTGTACCTATTCAATTTGGAACTCGTTTAGATTTCTAGAGTAAATTGTGATATCTATTACCTATTTACGGATACCTAAAATGTTATTAACATCCTCATGCCAACACCAAGTACATAGGCTGAAACCGCTCTCCCCTACCTATCACCTTTAAAACGGCCTACGAAATAAAATTTAGGATAATTATGCAATACTTCTGGTTCACAGAAATCACGGGCTCGATTTATCAAATTCCAGTCATTTGAGGCTTCTCATGCCTTCCTCAAATTTTAACGATGCACCGTTTTGGATCCATATTGTACCCATACCGGGTGTCTATTCGATTCGGGTACCCTAGAGCGCTAAAATCCCTAACATAATGTTGTTAATTATAATTATTACATAAATGGGTACATTATATGAGGTTCGTGAAATATAGTAATTCAAAGCTAAGAATTTTGAGATTTTTCATGTTATTAACGAGGCAACCAAGCGCGTACTTAAAGTTATTCTAATTAACTGAATAACTATTTTAGGGAATTTTTCGCTCAAGGTTACCCGAATCGAATAGACACCCGGTATTTTGGCCCAATATAAAGTTTCAGCTTTCCAAACACAACTGGTGCGGAGATAAAGGCGATTCACAAAATTATTTCTGGCATGATTTCCTCTCCAAAAGCCGTTTTTTCTCTCCAACTCTACAGCAAATCCACATTGAGGAACTGAAATTCGAGTATGTTACTTGGGCTTGCTTTAATCATATGGGACCGTAATTGAAAATTGTTGACCTTGTAGGCATATTTCATGCCTACACACTTCGCAAATTGCTAAAATGTAGGTTGGCAATGCTGCGGTCGCTCGCGCACGCGTGGCAGTGAGGTAATTATTATAAATACAGCCTGCGCGCTGTAGGAAAATTCATTCTCCACTGTGTTCGTTCACGAATAAACATATCTTCTCTTATACTCTGAGTTTGTTATTTAACTTTATTTATGGTAACTGTCCGAACTTCGGACGAAGGTATTTACACGGTAAGTCTCGTAAGTACCTTGTTGTTCGCGTCCGCGCATTGCGGACGAGGGGCTTTACCCTGGAGCCTTCGATGTCCGCTCTCGCGGACGAGGTGCCTTTACCGTCTGCCCTTGCGGATGAGGTGTCTTTTCCATCTGCTCCTGCGGACGAGGTTCGGTATAGGTAACTACTTAAGTCACATTAGGTAAGCCATATGCGAAGTACACTGTTTGTAGGTAAGTACAGCGCACCATCACCTACAACCTTTTGCTGAAGCCGACCATATTTTGAGGACCATCCTGCTCTACCTCAACATCGCGAGAGAATGTGGATTTGAGAAATGTTGCACTTCTTACCCTCGCTCCTCAGTAATCGTATGCGGTTATATTTAACAAGTTTAACAGGGTTCTTCGAGCTTTCTTGAAATTTTAATTATCTACCATTTTCAATTCATTTCAACCCCAATTCAAGGAGTTATATATTCTTCTCAATTAATTCAAGCTTTTTAGGTCGATTTGGTGAGGGTATATATGAAGAATTAAGGAATTTCATGACTCAAAACGTCCTCAAAAAGTCATTTTTTCCTCTAATTCTCCTCCAAATTCATATAGCATGCTGAAACTTGGATAATAGAATATACTTTGATGTACTTGACTTGTCTTTATATGAGACTGTTCTCAGCATTTTCTCTTTACTTCATTTAAACAATTATTTTTCTCTTTGTTTCATGTTCTTTCAATTAAATTTTTTTGTTGTGATTTTGTTTTTGATTCAGTGATTTAAATACCCAAATCATCTTTGCATAAACAGGTATGTATTATATCAAAACTCAATCCATTTATTATTTCATAACAGAAAAAATTAAATACAATGCAGTTTTACTTCTTTATATTTAAAAAATAAAATAAACAAAAAATGTGTAGATTCAGTGCATCAAACCCCTTTAGTAAAAGGAAATTATACCGAAATTTCGTAAGTTTATAAACACTTTACATTAAGAAAATTAAAAAAATGCAAGCTAGTGTTAATAGCAAGGAAAAAACTTACAGAATTAATGACATAATAACGAGTAAGTGTATAATTACATCAATGTAATTATCATAAATTCTAATGGACATTGGCGAATGAATTACAAACGATCGAAGGGCTGAAATTTACAAATATGAAGACCCTCTTCGCTCTCTTCATCAACCACTCCTTCTCTAATCAAGTATACTAATACCTTTGACCAAGGTCGAAGACTAACACCTACCTAGGTTTTTTGATTTTCAAATTAAAAAACTTCGACTATGGACGAAGTTAAAAAAGTCCCCTGCATTATGCAACATACACTACCAAAATATCATATGTTCTGTGACGTAATCATTATTGCTATTGTTATCGTAAAGAAATGAACGATTATACCCGTTCACACTCATATCAATAATTCGTGGTTCGTATCACAGAAGTGTTATTTTATTGGTCAAATTCATTGGTCTGATTGACGTCATTCTTAATTGAGCGAATCAAAATTTAAATAATAAAGATAGTCAAGTCATCCGGTTCATCCTCATCCTCTCTATTCTCCCTTCTCTTCCTATCATCGAACATAAACAACAATGTAAACGACAAACGTAAAACAACAAATAAAAATTTTAAATGTTATTTCAACCGGAAACCAGAATACCGGATTGTATTATTTTTTATTCGTTTCGGAATATTTGATTACAAATCAAAAGTGCTTGTGCGTTTGTTTTGCGTTTTAATCGTAAAATTATCCTTGTTTTTCATTTTTTTCTTGTCGACTTATTTGGTGAGTGATAATTTTATTTAATTATTCGTACTACTTGAAGCGAAATTTCTGTTCTTTCGATTCATATTCAGTGCTGTTTTCCATGGTGTCACTCGTCAATATTTTTGTACAAATCTACGTCACACTACTTCAACTAGATCGAGTGGTACCTATATCGAATATTTGCACTGATGTAATAATAAAATTACATAATTACATTTCTTTGTCTTTACCTCTCATCATACTATGTTATCAGTATTACTTGATTCCGTTCGATGATAGAATAGAAGGAAAAATAAATATTATGATGTGTATGGTTGGTTAAATATTTGTTGAAAATGTTACTTTTATGGTTCACTAAATACCGTAATCTATGCACTTTCACCTATATTTATGTGTATTCAATGAACCAAAACATTGGCAATCGTTAAATAAAGAAAGATGCGAGTAATATTACTTTTCCATTTTCTCATTATTTTCAAGCCTTCGAAAATGTTGACCCACGGAAATGCCCAGCGAATAAAGTTTTAACAGTTGTGTTCAATTAATTATCGAAATACTATGTTGCGGTACCGGCTTGCCTTAATTATGGTTGGCGTTTACCCCAATTAAAGCTTGTTACGGTACCTTAATGAAGAGCATTTTTTTCAGCCGTTCCACCTAATATAGCTCATTTCTGCGGTTAATACGTTACCAGCCGAGCGTCTATCAATTACGTAATTAAAGTACTTTTAACTTAAATAAAGCGTGTGTTCTTAAATGCATTCTTCGTTTGTAAAATCAAACCGTGGATAGTCGTTCGAATAGCATGCATTTTAATTTGCAATATTTTCCGCATCGAGTAACCAGCCGGTCGTTGGTCTTAAACTTGAATTCAGGATGTGTAGGATGTTGAAATTTTCGCATACGTGGGCATCGCTCTGTGTCGACTAATCCGAAGTTTTGTTATGAGGAGAAAGTAAAATTTCATATCACCAGTTTCCATTTGATGTTACCGAACCGCTAGATTATGTCGTCATGTAGGAAAACGCGCTCCAAGCTTGTTACTTCCTTTTGAATTTACCTCATATACCCGTCTTACAATCATGTAAAGACTGGTGTCAACATCGAACTTTTGTTTTCCTTCCTTATCTGGTTTCTGATTTCACCAAGTACATTTTATCGCTACATGGTATGAAAATCCATCGATAATGGTTGCATTTATTACACCCTTATCACCTTAGAAAATATTCCTTCTTCGGATATTTACCAATAATAATTTCACTAGAGTGATTAAATAGGCGCGCATGCTTACACGGAATTGGAAACATTATCGTCATCGTGTTTCACAACCTTGATAAGAAATTGACGTGTGGTTTTGTTTAAGGAAGTTTTGGAATGTTAATTCTGAAACTGCATTTTTTAGTCATATTTCCGCGAGTTTAATTTTGCACAAGTGTCCGGCGTTCATTTGTTTGCAATTCAATTCCTTGAAGTTCTTGTCGAGAAGTACGTATAAGGTATCCTAAATCGAACTTCACAAGTATTGTTACTAAAGACGAAGAGGGGCTGTTGAAATTTGATAGGGAATGAATAATGAATGAGGCAGGTTTTTCGATTATATTTTCGTAGGATGGAGTGAGCTCAGATTACTAACTTATGAAAATTTCACCCTCCCCTCTTAGTTGTGTAGAAAAAAGTTTAAGGGAATAGTAGCAGTTGGGAAAAATGCAGTCATGAAAAAATGCTTTAAGTAATGTTGCAAGGAAACTCAAATTTCTCTTGTAAGAGGTTTTTGGTGTTGCAGTATAGCCTCTCAAGTTTATGCCAAAACCGATCTAAATGGATGAACAAATATTAGGTAAGCTTAAGAAGTCTTAAATAATTCCAATATGATGGACATGGACTCATGGAATCCCAGAGATAAGGTCGAGTAGTTACGAGAATTCCTCTTCTCATGTTGGTTTTGGATGGCATAAAAGAGATGACTAGCATCATATGCAAGTATACATATACACCGTGCGACTCACTGAAATAGACAGGCAAGGTGCCAAATTTTGGAGTGAATAAAATATCACACTAACACCGACTCTTATTGAATTGAAAGCCAAAAATTTTTAGAGAAAAAATTCAAAAACAAAGAGTGATGTAGAACTAATGAGCAATCCCAAAAATTCTGGAGAAAGAACACATATATCTTATGTCTAAGCGTTTGTAGATATATTGCACGATGTATATCTTTAACCGAGTTGAAAAAAAAAGCAAGTATTGTAGCGTACCAAATTGTGGAAGGGGGCGAGGAGAGGGAGAACCTCAATTCCACCATATACAGGCATTTTGAAACTTCAAAAAACGAATTTCAATAAAAAAAGCCATATAAATTTTGGAAAGTTCCTAAAATAGAGTTGAGAATGTAGCAGGGCGCATTTCTTTCTGCGCATGCGCATTAAATACTTATCATATGTGATCGTATGTTTATTGGTTTATATTCGGATTAAAATGAAATTGTTTATTGAAATTAGATTTTTTAAAAATGCCTTTCTTATAGTAATTATAAATAGAATATAAATAGAAGAATATATAGAAGATGATCTGATAAAATTTTGAAGTAAGATCAGTACTCTAAAAATTGAGTTTTTTTTGCATTTTTTCGCGAATTTTCAGTAAAATCTACGTATACACATACTCAATTTTTTCAAAACTCAATTTTTGTTTGAATTTTGGATTTAATTAAATTTAATATATGTATAGTATTCGTTTAATAAAATTATTAGCAATAGATTTTTTTTAATACATTTTTCTAATATTTAATATTTTAGAGAAAAAAAAAAAGAATTACAATTTAATTATGATTCGAGAATATTGAATCGTTAGTGAACGAAATTCTATTTTAATTGAATTGTTTGTTTACAAAATCCCATTTTAATTGAATCGTTCGCAAAAGAAATCCCATTTTAATTGAATCGTTCGCGAATGAATTTCTATTTTAATTGAATCGTTCGCGAACGACTAATTCTTAAATCCTCAAAATTTCGAGTATGATATTGAATTCACCGTTGGAGACATGACGTGAAGTTGCGTAACTTAAAGAATGAATCGTTCGCGAACGGCTCAGTGAGAACGAATTAACGATGATTCATGCATTTGTATTTAAAACTTCACTCGCGAACGATTCAGTACTCTCATCTTTTTTTTCAAAGTTCGTAGAATTAGTCATTTATGAACGATTCAATGATTAAGAATTAGCAAATGTATCTGTAGTTCTGTACTATGTGATTTCGTTCGCGAATAGTATAATTACCGCAAGTACTTTCATTGTGTCATTGAGTATAAAAGTTAGTGAAGTCCACTTATTACGTGGTGTATAAATATAGCGTCTAATTATTATTTAAACGACAAAACGTGTAAAAGTTCGTGTATTTTACTCTATTTCATTGTCAGGTTTTTGAACGAATCTTCAGGAAATGAATATGTAATTAAATTCTAGTTTTGACTTTCAGTATTACCCCAGTGGTACTTGAATATTGAATTTTTGGCCGATGATTGTTCCAAGAAAATTTTAGCCTTTTTTTGTTTGAAAATTTGTTATACTTCTGAAGGTCATATAATACAACTTAATCATGCACTTAGTTGTCCTATTGAGTTGATCATCAGGTATAGTTAATTTGGCTTATAACTGTTATTAATTCACCTTCAGCCGCGTTAAAATTACATTTTTCATACCGTTGGAAGCCCTTTACCCCCCCCACCCCCACCCGCCCTGAAAAAAGTCATCACAGAAATTTCCCAATTGTCAACATTTTTATGTAATCTGGACTGCGATGTGGCGTGAAGAAGACTACGATAAGAGATTTTTCGTCGAATCATGATTGCGATATGGATCGATAATTATGAAACGATGGCGAAATTCGAAGAAATGGCGAAACGAACGATTTTTATGGAGAAATAAATTTAGTAAGACCTTTACGAAAATGAGCAAAATTCTGTGATATTTGATTGGCAACTCAAAATGGCGGTTGCGTTCACCTGTCTTTTTAGTCTTTTGACTCGTTATACCAACATTAAAAACTAAGCTCCAGTAATGCCCTATAGCTGCCTACGTTTCTTTCCATTACGTCATCCTGGTGTTCATCAACATAGCTAAGGAGGTAATAGGGAAATCCTATTTAAAAATTACTTCGATTGATCTAGGTATCATCTTGAAGTCACCTAAGTGGTGAATGGTTAATTACGTATACTTTTAGGCTAAAAATATTCGCATTAATCCTAAAACGGATAACATTGTTGAAACAGGAAAAAAAAACATTAATTCAGCAGCTCTAATTAAAGCGTTCGTTCGAAGTATACAACGTTTGATATTTTAATTCGATGACGTAGTGTGTTTACTTATTTATGTCTTCGGTATTATGTTTACTTGTTTTTAAACCTATTTAATAAGACGGTACGCCAGTTACGACATGCCGACGATAAAGGAAACGCGCATAAATTGTATTTTCCTATTTGGTACGGTCGCGTACGTCCTTAACATACCTGAAGCCTGGTAAGTAAATCGCAACGTTATCATGTTTACTCGGTCGATTATCTATAGGAAGGCGCGCAACCGATCTTCGATTTTGGTCACCGTAAGAGGGAACTTTCAAATCACGATTACACTAGGCGTTATGGCGTAACAGACGTGTAAGTGATTAATCGATAAAAATAAAAGTTCTGTACCGTTATACGGCCGGGTCTTTTGCACGGTAGAAAACACGA
>CM019752.1:12508319-12528793 GCA_009761765.1 Phenacoccus solenopsis
ACAACTAGAAAAATATGCAAAAGCATATTTTGCCTTGCCCTGCTTATGACCATAGAGTGTTGTATTCCAATAAAGAGCTAACAATGTTGCAGCATTGCCTCGTAAGCTTTGGTAAGTTAGCTTTTTTTATTTGCGGAAAATTGGAACCAGCTTTTGGGGCACCCTGTATATTATATTATGAATTCACTTAATTCACTTCCAGACGTGATGTTGGGGATTAGGGGGGGGGGTGTAACTATCTTTGAGATTTTAAGAAAAAAAAAATTTCAACTATAATTTCAGATGATAGAGCAGACCTAAATCACTAACGTATTCTCTATGGGCTTGGAAGGGAGTTGGAAAAACGGCACTTGTAGGAGAAATCATGTGAGAAAAATTTATTGATTCTATCCTCTCCTTATATTCGCTTGAAAAACTGAAATTTTATGTAGAATTAATCAGGGATCAGAATATGAACTTTTGAATTTTGGGTTCAAAATGGTGGTTCCTCAAAATGTAAGGAAGGCTTGAGAAGCCTCAATTGAGTGAAATTTGATAGATATAGGCTCAGGTGTGATAATTGTGGTCAAGACGTGTACACATCTGAAATTCAGCTTCTTCGACGATTTTGCAAAGGATAGGTGTGTTTTTCAGTCTTGGTACTGAGTGTTGTAGTATGTTTTCATCGTGTTTTATCTATAGGAGTAATTTTTTATATTTTTTTTCTAGAATCATTTTCTGATTTCTTTTGTTGAAAAATTCAATATTGAATAATAAATATTAATTTTTTTTCATATTTTTTTTATCTATTAATTTAACGTAAAGAGGTTAACAACAATTATGCGCAAATTTGAACAAGTCTCCATTGATCAAAAACTCAGCTCCGTCAATTCGTTGTGGCTGCTTACGTTTTTCAAACTCTTCGCCCTTTCGTGTAGTAGGTCAGTAAAGTTAGCTGGCGAGGTAAACCGTGAAATAGACGTTGACATAAGCGAGTGGAGAAACGTGAACCGTGAGATTGAATTGAAATTTAACCCTAGTCTTTCCGGTCGCCAAACACTATTTCACCTGCAATTTTGTGGAAATTAGATGGCGTTTAATTTAGGTCAACGCCGCTACCAAACGATACCGAGTGTAGCTGCAAGCTGGAAAATAATTTCAAGAACGCGTCCCAAAGTGCATGTACTCGAACAAGGACAACCGAGACTCGACAGCTGCGTCCGTTAACGCCATATGTTGCTTTTCGTATACGCGAACGTTGGTACGAAAACGCGACACGCTATCCCGAGGTCCGCCGATTTAACGATGATCGATACGACACGAGCGCGGATTTCTAAAACGTTTTAAAAAAATTACATAATGAACGAGTACGAATTGCGTACGCGTAAAAATTAATTAGTAGGTGAAAACGAGCGCGTAATTTATATACGTGCGGCCAGTGAGAATGAAAAATTTATTCGATGATTGAACGCGTCTCTATACCATATTTGACGAAAATACGCGTTATTAATAAGAGCCTAATTTGGATAGTACGATTCGTTATCACGAAAGGCGAAATTTCGTATCGACGATTTCTAAAGTAAGCGCAGTTCCGGCTCATTGTTTAGAACTGGTTTCGTCCCGCATATGTTCCAAAGACGGGTCTGAGTCGCGAAAATTTCCCGCCAAATGGCGAAAAAGTCACGATTTTTTGATTACCGCTATCGCTTAGGCGACCAACGACACTTATTTGTAGCACTCTCGGTCACGATTCAATCGAGTAGTCGAGATTTCCAACACTTCATATACTAGTGATGTCAGTTTAGGGTACGAGTCGAACACAACACTATTATCTGCGTAGACGTTCTGTGAAAACAACAAACAACTAAGTAATCTGTGGAAATATTCTTGCAGGTATGAGTTTAAATTTCGCGTTGAAATTCTCCTCGCTCTTAGATTTGAATTGGAATGCTTGAAATACTTTAAAATTTATATGCACTAGTAGAAAGTACTACTTAGGATATTCAACTTTTTAATCGCTTAAAATTTCACTATGATGAAGTAATAATATTAATTATATGCGCTTCAAGGAATTTAATTTATTTTCAAAATTTCCAGAAATATATGAGTTTTAGGTAACTAGAATTTTTTTTACATATAAAAATTACATTGGTCTCTATAAGCATAAACAAAATTCAGGTATTTATTTCTTCAAAATTTTAAATTCGCAAGTGAAATTTTTTTTTTCAATTTATGTAAAATATTAAATAATAATGCACCTCTTTCAATAGCTAACGACAAAACTCACAAATATCTAATGCGGTTATTCCAGACAATGAAGAGACCATTCATCGCGTCATCTCCTCTCTAAGGTCATCCAAACTGTTTTCTAAAGTATAGTTCCACGTATGGCGTAATAACCGATGCAGTTACAAACGTTAAATAGAAAAAAAAAAAATTGATTGAAGATAAATTTTTTCAATTTTTTTTTATCTATTAATTTAACTTTTTTCTCTCAACATTTTTTATTTTACGTGAATATTTTTCAGCATTAGCGGTTTCTTACTTATTTCGTACTTCTTAAATTTTACGTGCCGTGTATTACCGCCTAGGCCAGAGGCAAGGTAAGTATGGTGGATTAGTTTATTTCAGAAATGAGAGAAGGGAGTCGAATTTTATAGGATTGTCGCAGAGTATTTGATACAGTTCGGTAGGATGGTTAATTAAGTGACGATACGCGTGATGAAAATATTACTCGTGCACTTTTGATGGTGAATAATGTGGTGAATAATGTTGTGACAACATTTATGAAACAAAAACTAAGAAATTCTTTTCCATCCAACAAACAATTGAATTAATCTTGGAGTGGGCCGAAATCGCTTTTTTTTTGAAGTGTAGGACACCTAGCATAATGATAATTAAATGACCCTAAAACACGAATAAAAAATTTCAGCTCTCGAATTTTCTAGAAACATCGTTTAAAACTGGGTAAATTTTTCAAAAACAAGTGATTTTTAGCGATTTGAAATTGTTTAGCGTTTACTAGTTACATTTTGTGATCCAATAGCTAAGAAAATTGTAGTCAGCATTTTTTTTCGAAATAAGAAATACTGACTTTTTAAACTTTTTTTTAGCCGAATTTCTAAAGGACGTGAAGGCTATTACAGCCTACTTGATTTGGGAAGGGGTGTTTTTTTTTGAAAAAGCATCAATTTTAGTTGTTTAAAAAATTAAAAATAAATATGTGCATGCGACGTAGGCTTGGTCTCTGCTCTTCAAGACTTAGGAGGCAGAATACGCCAAATCTTTGACTTTGTAGGGTTTTCTCACAAACGAGGTATTTGATAAGAAAAAGCCCAAAATGTAGTAAGAGGTGTAACCAAGGTCGAAAAATTATTTCTTTAAAAATAATAATAATAGTAATAATAATAATAATAATAACCCTTCATGTCTTAATCAACTGCCCTAAATATACTACTCTACACAAAAAAATTAATTTTCCGAATACCCTTTTCCTACTATTACAGAATAATTCATCCACGATTAACAACCTTCTTGGGTTTCCCTCCTTTTCAGGCCTAACGAAATCCATATAAAAATATTTCCGTGCCTCTAGCCCCGTAGCTGTACATGGCAAGTTGATGAAAAAAAAGTTGAAAATAAGTAAAATTCTACTTCTCCAAAAGCTCCTGGGCAAACTGGTGAAAAAAAAGAAAACACATATCAAAGATACCACCACGTTCATTCTAGGAAAATACGACATGAAAAGAATAAAAATCGTATCACGCCTCTCTTCTCCTTCTCCCTGCAAAAAAAATATAAAATCTGTGTTTTCTTAATAAAAAAGAAATGAATTCAAATACCTGAACTTTTAAAAGAAATTATGGCTAAAACTATTTAATCTTTAGGCGACGAACTATAGTAAAAAAGAAATTAATTTGCCTAAAAATACTATAAAATTTCTTTTCAATTCTTGAAAACTTTATTCTAGTTTTGTACGATGTTCTCTATTAGTTTAAGAGCTAAAATTTCTTGTACTACGTAAATTACTGTAAGTTTAGAAACGCGTAGTAAAAATTCAAAAATTTTTTTCTCAGTTTTAAATAGTGAAATGATGAATTTTTGTAAATTGTAAGAAAATTATAAAGTATAAGCCAAAAACCGTTCATCACATCCTGACCGATTGTACCAAATACCGCTCTCCAAGACACCTATACTTTCCTAATCCAAACCCACCATACATCCATCAGAACAACCCCAATCAAATAACAAAGCTCCTAAAATTTCTACACTCCGCATCTCTATACAACCTCATTTAATCCTAAACCATATAGAATAATAATAAAAAAAATTAATAAATGAAAATAAAATAAAAATAAAAAGAAACGCCTCTAGCCTAGGGCTGTACATGGCGTAATTTGATAAAAAAAAAAAAAAAGAATGAAACAACTTCTAAAATCTATTTTTGATTTTTTTTTTTCGCAAAATGTGTGGTACTCGCAGAGTAGAACAAAAAATGACAAATCAAATTTTTGCCTATCTGTGAAATTGAAGGAGCAACGCTGAATTGAAATTTTCAATTTTCAATCGACATTCGCTCCTTCAATTTTGCAGATAGGCAAAAAGTTAATATGATAATGCAATTTTTAAATTATTCGAAAATTATGAACTAAAAATAATAAAAAAAAATGTGCATTACAACTTTTAAAATATATCTTTGAATTTTTTTTTTTTCACAGAATATGTAAGTGATATTCGAAAAATAGAGCAAAAAATGTCAAATCAAATTTTTGCCTATCTGTAATACGAAGGAGCAATGCTTAATTGAAATTTTCAATCAATTGTTGCTCTTTCAGTTTTTCAGGTAGGTAAAAAGTTTAAATGACTTTTTTATTGTAATTTTCAAATACTCTCTGATAATTGAACAAATAATTTCAAAAAACATAACTTTTTTCTGCACTGCATATGAGGCTACCTATATGAAACAAAGGGGGTACCACCTGGTGCGTTTGTTTCTTGTCTATGTCTGCTGCAACTCTATGCCATAGTGAGCTAGATTCTTCTCCCTTCTTGAAAGCAATATTTTCCGACACTTTTCTAACTCAGAAAAGGTCATGATCCTTCTTTACGCATGTGACTTCTTCTCTGAGATCTAACCTCTGGTCTAAGTTGCAGCATAAGGCTAGTATAAAAATGATATGCTTTTATTGAATGACAATTTTTTGCTGTACTTGTTTTAAAAATATTTCATTCCAGCCATGTATGAGGTTAATGTATCGCATCTTCAAAATATTCTAACAAAGTAAGAGGAAGAGGTAATTTGGGAAAATGAATAGAATATATTTTAATTCGATCATCCGCAGCCTTCAAAAATCAGTTAACATTCTTAGCATTATTGTATGTTCGTGGGTTTAGGTTGACTGCTAGAAATTTTGGTTGGCAGAATATTATAAAAACTGATTAATAAGCCTCATGCGTAATTGCGTATCATATGTGTGGTTGCAAGAATGAGGAATACGAATCTGGTTATTTTGTCTTTTGCGCTGGTGCTTTGGAAATTGGTAATTGGAATTTTGTTTTTCTTCGATATACGTGTATGTACGTATGTAAATGTATTTTGTTTACGACAGATGTTTTTTTGTTTGAGTGTAAGTCTTCAAAACATTTGTAAGAATTTCTGTTTCTTTATACTCTCTTTACTGCGTTTACTACGAACTTTTAAAATCCAAACGAAAATACTGAACGTTTTCTAAACCGTTTTAAAATGCCGTGCAATAATTACGAACGATAATGGTAACGAAATCGTCTCCCTTTAACTTGTGGCTCGAACAGATCGAACCATCTGTAGTTACTAAATTTCTCGTCGGCTATTAACGTCGTTTTAATTGACATATGGGCTTGGGATTAAAGAAAGGATGATATAAAAAACCACTCTCTAAATTTACCATCCGACTGGCGGGCCACCTACAAAAATATTCGTCCACAACTGGCCAATATCGAGTTCCCCGTTTCTGGAATCGGGTATCGAAGTATCGTCACTCCTATAACGAATATCTAGGTAAGTTCACATCTACAATACCTATTCCACAGTACGCGCATAGTGCGAGAAAATATTTACTCAGTGACGGACGACTTTTAGGCGTCGTGTAGGCTCGACACGTATTTGTTTAGGAAAAAAAAATTCGACGACGTACGCGCGACGATTTTCCTACGTGGTATGTACCTAGGAACGTTATTATCGAAAAAAAAATAAAGCTCAAATTAAACGCGATTGTTCGTACCAACAAAGCGAGCATTGTATTAAGTAGGACACGTCGGTATAACGTGAAACAATGAGTTGGTCCGCTTACAATAGCTTAATACGGAGTCGTTTCACGAGGCGTCGAAATTCAACGCTTATAGTGTAACCTGCTTAATAATGCAATTAAAGGAGTTCGATTAAACAGTCCGCCGTGCGCGATTTTGGAACTGGCTGGTAGTACCAACAAAATTATCAAACGTCCGGACAGATTTACCGTTAAATGTAATAAGTAGGATGATAGGAATGCGCCATGTCGAGGACTCGTTAATTAACCGTTGTTAATAGCTTGTTAATAGTAATGTATTATTTATTACGTCGTTTCGATATTTATTGACGATTTCCATCCGATTCGAGCTGGCGGAATTTTTCTTATTAAGCAATGTATTTTTATTGGTGAGATTTTAATTCGTTAAAGGCGCTAAGGAAGTCTATGAAGGGAGCTAGAGCCCCTCGAGGGTTCGCGCTACGTATCGACGTTCGTTTATCGATGTTTTTGTAATCGTAATTTTTTCTCTTCAGTCGCCATAATTGGTTTGTTATGACAATCTGATTGAAAATCCAACCGTGTGCGAATGGTGTACGTAATTTGAATTGTAGAGATGTGGAGATTTCTCAACATCGCGCCGATGACCTTACACGATAATGAAGTGGTGTACGGGATAAATCCTTAGTCGTTTTGTCGTCTATGAATACTCTATGGAAAATAAATATTTCACGCTATCGTAAGATACGAGCGCGCGTTATGTAAGGTAGCCTCGAGCTAGGTGAATTTGTCGCCAGTGAGAAACGTCTAGATTGCTCGTCAACGTCAGTTGGAATTGAGGAAAAGTGCGCTGTGGGAATTCACGAATATCTTTTTACTTTGAGGGGAGGCGAATCGATAGCGTTTCATTTATTGCCTACTTTCTGTCATCATGAACTTCTTCAGTTGGCTGAAAAAACTCAAGAAGCCCTTAACTCTTAAGTCGAAATGTTTCTTATTTCAAATATGGATAAATTGTAGGAGCTCTTGAAAAATCAAAATTTGGTCTCGTAAATAAATTTTGTTGGTCATGGAAACATTGGTTTTTTTCGGTAGAGGGATTTTCAGAGATGAAAATAACGCAATGTCCTCATCCTAACCCCTGACAATGAAGTACCAGCTCTCACGAAAGATGATGAGTAAACATTATTGATCATCTAAAATGATCAGAAGAATACACTTTTTTATGGAAAATTTTTCAATAGTACCTCTACCACACTAAATAACGTACTCGAATTTCCTACCAAGCGAATTCTAGTATCTTTGTCCTTATAGTCAATCGCTGGCATATTTAAACATAATAAATGTTCCCAACAAATCGTATGAATGGAGAAGAATGGAATATTTTCCATAAATTTCAATTATTCTATAGATAGTATCTTCAATTGATACGTCACATCATACGTGCAAACATAAAATTAAGAGAAAAAATAAACAGAAAGAAAATCAATCTATTTTTAATTATAAATATTTAAAATTCCTTTTATTTTTCGAATGAAATGTTTCCCAACACAAGAATAATTTTTTAAGCAGGTTGCTTTTGTGATATGTTTTCTCAACGTGTTCATTTTGGTAGATTTTTCCCATCATTTGGTAGCCTGGCCGCCCATTCAGCCTTAATATTAGCACAACGATTAATCTGTTCGGCATGGCAGCTAAGGTTATATTGAACTCAAGACTGTGCGAGCTAGTACCAAGTTACTTTCTAATTCTCCCAGTAAATAAGTTCTTATGAGGGAAATTATATTCCCTTTCCTTTTTAACTGAGTTTTTAACTTAAAAATGAGAGCTGTTACAGTCTACCTGATTTCTGAAGGGAAGAGAGGGGAGGGGGTCTTCAAATCTTTGCGTTTCAGACCACATGTAATCATATGGCAAATGTCCAACTTTTTGGTATATATTTATATATTTTTCCCCTTCGCGTAGCGCCTGCGGGTATTTATGAGATTCGCTCAAAATTTGGTGAGAGACTTTTCTTAAAAATGCAAAAAAAGTACTTTTTTGTTTTTCCGATAAATTTCAAAATGGCGGATCACTCAAATTTTGAGGAGGGCTGGAGGAGGGGCAAATAGCTTAAAATTTTCGTTTTTGATTTCATATGAAAGAGTGAGTCACGAACACCAAAATATCCAAATTGTAGCTTTTCAAGTGCATCTTGAGAGGAGTTGAAGCGAAAAACATCTTTTTGAGGAAGTTATGAGTCATGAAATTTCTTGAATCTTTTTTATCTCCTCACTAAATCAACGTACAAAGGTCAAATTTTGTGTGTGGGGCTAGTTGGTGACCAGCATATAACCTCTTGAATTCGGATCAAAATTGATCCAAAATGGCGGATTATTAACTTTTGAGTATAGCTTGAGGAGACTCAAATTAGTAAAAATGTAATTAATATGAACTTAAATGATTATTGAAGATAAAAATTATGCTACATTGCCAATTCACCTCCATACATGATGTTGGAGGGGAGAAGGATGGGTTATCATATTTTTATATGAATTATTTTATTTTTTATTTTTTTATTTTTTTTTATCATACGCCGCGCCGTGTACAACTCTGGGCTAGAGGCGAATTTATTTTATTTCATTATTATTATTACTTTATTATTATTATTATTATTATTATTTTAAATAAGTGGGATGTTGAACGTAGTAAGCGAAGTAGGTGTGATATGTTGGTAGGACTGTTATGAAGGATGAGTTTCATTTCATTTTTTTGGAAGTGCGTTTTTCGCTGAGCAAAGAATTAAGGGCATTCGACTAGGACATGTGAGAAAGAGATTAGTGATTTGCAGCGATCGCATAGAGGAATAGGCTGCCTATTAAGTAGGTAACTGTGAGTTAAGAGCGAATGTCCCGTAAGAGAAGACATTGGTAATCAAAAAAATGTTGTCCATATTTGATGCTGCACATATATTTCGATAAAATTGCTAAAGAATCGCCAGTTGCAACTTTAGGTTCTATTCTCCCCTCATCCCCCTTCACCTATTGCGTATTTTGACTTGAGGCTTCGGTGAGTTAACTTTGTTCGCTCTACGTTTCAATTCAGTGGACAGAAATTGATCACAGATCACAGAAAGTAGACTATAATAGAAAAAAAAAAATTTCCTTCATAATTAAAAATTTTTAGATAACACAAGTAGCTAGTTAGATATTTTATTACATTACTATAGAACGATAAGAATACAGTCGAACTATCGAAATAACCACTGACCAGTCTAGTACAGGTATTTTGTATTTTCGTCGATATATCGGTATAGATCTTCACATTCAAGCGGCACAAATATTTACCTCGCAAACGAATCGTCGAATTCTTCACCTTGAATTCGACCGGTATATGTATCCGAATTCACGTATATGGTAGGTCAAACCTCTTCAGGTGAGCGGGCTTACGCAATACCTACGGTGGTACCGTGGCTTGTTGATGAATCATGGCTCGGTTTACAGCGAACTGTACGCATTGAAGTTGTAACAACTCGGCAGCAATTACATACTGATCAGAAGCGGGAGTTGTTACTTTCCTAAATCGAGTAGGACGAGAGAAAGGGGTGATTGCGAATGAGTCATCGGTTTGTGTATACACGCTCGATAATACGACGGCGGCGATGTTGTAGAAGCGGATTATGGTACGGTATAAACGGAATTTGCAAATGATACGCGATTGATGAGATTGCGTGGGCTCGTAGGGTTGTTGCATTAGGCTAGGATTGTTCGCGAATTAAGGCGTTACGGTGTACTGAGTTTATGAGGGTACCATTGAATGGGGTAATGATTCGTCGGCTCGTTGCGACGAATTTTAATGGGTGTACGTTGTACTGGTAATGTTATTTTTACCATCGATTTACAAGTCAAATGGTGAGAGCGAGATTCTAGTTGGGAAGTGTGTGTGTAGTATTGTGGGTATCGGTATTGTACTTGGAAGAAAATCGAAAACATTTTTGAAATTTGAAAGTAAAGGGAATTATTTGAGGCATAATGATAATGTCCTTTTTTTTTAATTGTACTCTTTTTGATTATTTCATCATTTTAGTATAAGGTTTTATGTCGATAGAATTTCTATATCGATATTTTCATGGCTATTCACTTGGTTAATTTTTGTTACGTTTACGTAAAAAATTATTATTTGCTGCTCTTTTCTCGAATTTCATTGTACAAATTAATAATATCTGTAGTTTTGGCTGAAAAAATTTTATTTTGCTGTTTTAAATTTTGCTCGATCAGCTGAAAAAATTAATTGGATTTTTTTCTAGTCTTACTTCGATTTTTTTTCTAATAAAAATAGGTTCTCGTGTTTTTATGTCCTACAATTTGAAGAAAAAAAATGTGAGTAGTCTTACCACATTGGTGGAGCTGAGTTTTTGAAATTGGGGTTTGTTTACATTTGAAGGTAATTTTGTTAAGTAAACTTTTCAATCACACAGGCCATTTTCATTACTCATCCCTCTCACAAAGTTCAATTGGAAATATGTACGTTTTGTCAACAATAATCACGAAAGCCCGTATTTTTCAAATTTTAGCTGTTTTGAGCCTTCTCAAGTTTACCTCAGATTTTGGCCATCTACCATTTTTTTCATCGATTTCGATTCAAATTTAAGAGGTTATATTCTGGTCCCCAACTAACCTTTTTTGGATCCAATAGGCGAAAATTTAAATATCTCTGTCAGTTTGACTTACTTCATCATCTTACACTATGATAGAACATTTTAGACTTTTCGTTCATCTTACGACATTTTGAGACAATAGTCACTCCTCCGCTCCAAAATTACGTGTGAAGCTGAAATTATCGTACAGTATATTTCTCATTGCTAGTAATCATAAGCGTTCATATTTATTAAATCTGAGCTATTTGAGGCTCCTCAAGTCTTCCTCAAATTTTGACCATCCGCCATTTTAAATCCATTTTAATCCAAATCTGAGGGATCATTTTGTGGTCTCTAGGTAACTTCATATACAAAGTTCGATTTTTCAAGGTCGATTTGGTGAGGAGATATAAGATATTTAGGAAATTTCATCCCTCAAAAATTCCTCAAAAAGATTTTTTTTTGATCTAGCTCCTCTCCAAATGCACTTGAAGGCTGAAACTTGGATATGTTGGTGTTAGCGACTCACTCTTTCATATGGAACCAAAAATGAAAACTTTGAGCTATTAACCCCCTCTTCAGCCCCTCTCGAAATTTGAGTGAACCTCTATTTTGGTGGGGTAGATCAAAAATATGAAAAAATTTTTTGTGGAATGCCACAAAGAGCCTCTTTTCAAATTTTCAGCAATTTCATCCATACCCGCCGGCGTTACACTCGAGAGAAAAGTATGTGTATATACCAAAACGTTGGGCATTTGCCATACGATTACATTTGATCTGAAATGTAAAAATATGAGATGCTCCCCTCCCGAATCACTTCTTCCCAAATCAGGTACACTGTCATGTCATTTTAAATTAAAAACTCACCTAAAAGGTGTGTTGTAGGGTGAATCTAAAATATATATATATATACCAAAAACTTGGACATTTGCCAGATGATTACAAATGGTCTGAAACGCAAAGATTTGAAGACCCCACCCTCCCCCGACCTTCCCTTCCCAAATCAGGTAGGCTGTAATAGCTATCGTTTTTATTAAAAACTCAGCTAAAAAAACAGTACCGGAGGTGTAAAAGTTATTGAATGGTCCATAAACTTAATTTTCATATGTGGTATCAGTTAAAGCCATAATATGATTCCTTGAATTTTAATTGAAATGAATGTTAGATGATGGATATTCAAAATTTAAAGAAAACTTGAGGATCCTCAAATAACTGAAATTTGATGAATATGAACTCCATATTATTACTTTGGACAAGAACTGTACCACCTTCTGAATGACTTAATCCATCCTCATCGGTGACATAAGACTATTATGTGTGGTGGGTGTAAACAAAAGGGGGAAATGTTAAATTTTGTTTTATAAGATAATTGCCAAACTCCTTGAAATGGTAGTTCACTCGAATTTCGGGAGAGGTTGTGGAAATATCCGGAGCCTCTAAAGTTTCGATCCAATGTTGTATGATTGTTCAAAGTGTAAATGTTAACATACCTAGAATTCAGCTTTCCAAGTGAATTTCTAGCAAATTAAGAATAGAAAAATGCCTTTTGAGGAGGTTTTGAGTCATTAAATTTCTTAATTCTTATTGATCTTACTCAGTGAACTTGGAAAGCTGAAACTCTGTATGTGGCTTTTGTCGAAAACTAAAATATGACACCTTTAATAAGTTCAAATAGCTGAAATTCGGTTGATAAATGTATTTATATATTTTTTAATTTAAATTATTATATTCCTTACATTATTGAGTTATAATCGAAAAAAACTAGAAAATATTTAGTTGAGTTTTGCTTGATGTTTTTTTCTTAAAAATATAAGTAAAGTTTTTACTTTTATACGAAAGTCAGTGGGACATCTTGAATTATCGTTATCATTTAATTGCAAGTTATTTTCAAAAATGATAAAACCATCGCTCCAGAGTTAACTCTGGAGCGATATTTTTCTATTTATTAGTTATTATATTGGATAATTGTTCGATTATTCTATACCGGTTTATCAGATTTATTGTTGATTTTAATCCACATATATGATTTGTAATTATTGTTGGAATTTTATGTTTTTGAAAATGCTGAAAAAATATAATTCTGCAATAACAATCTTTCTCATTCATCCCAAAATTAAATTTTACCCCGGATAGGTAGCTAGATACCTTCTATGATTTAATATTTCAAGAAAACGAACATTTTTAGATTGTATTATTTAAAAAAGAAAAATTATTATTTCTGAAAATTTTTATTTTTCCATTTTGAATTTTGTATATTTTGCTTCATTTAATGAAATAAATAAACGTTCTTCACTAAACTTATCGCCGAAGTTAATTATCTATGTTTCTCATGTTTTCATCAATTTCTTTAAATAATTCTTCGCATCTAATATTTTTTCTCTAAGAGTTTTCTTATTACTACATCGTGGAAATTCTAACATTTCGTTTTTGAGTTCACTTCCAATAAATTCTAAAATTTTCCCCACATTTTCTTCAACTTTGCAACATTGAATGTATGGAGAATCTAATTCATCGAGGTGAGATTTTTTGCAAATACTTTTCTTACAAGCACGACTTACTTTTTTCAGTTCGGTTTCAGAAGCAACATTGTAGAGAATGATGACGATAGCTTTGTCTTTTCCTACAGTTATTAAGGTCCACCAAATCAACGGTATTTTAAGCTCTAGCGGGTTATTTCTTTGGATTTCTGTATCTTCAAATTCCCATTTATCCAATGTTCCAGTATAGATTTGAGCATAATACTGAAATACACGAGACGGAAATCATCTCAAATGAATTTCAAAAGGAGATTTAAAATAACTCTTACTCTTACGCTTTCAAGGCTAATGCAAGTCCAAAGCGTTTCGTTTACTGATTTCCAAGTTTCACGCAAGTGACTCCATTGCGGGCTGGTGTTGAGGTAATGGAAATTGCTTTTTCTTGCGAACATCGGGTTCAAATGAGTCTCTGGTACTAACATTTGAGGGACGACTTTGTCTTCCGTTTTATTTTCTTTGAAAATATACGTCACGATTAAGGATTAATGGTTTAGCATATGAACTGACGGGCAGCTAAGAGATGAGGGCAGAAGGAGACATGTTGTTTCGAGTCTGCACTTTTGAAAAGAGCCCGAAGATTAGAAATTTTCAATTTTGGAATGGACAAAAGTGAAAAAAAAATCATGGAAAAAATGTTTTCAGAGATTTTTTTATCGTTTATTATTATTATTATTATTTATTTTTTTTTTGTTCGAAAAAAATCATAAGATTCATGACATAGTTTCATTTGTAGAGCTCTCAAAGTATATCGTGACTCTTGGCTATCGGTTGTACTTATCGAAAATGAAAATTATAAATTTAATTAATTTTAATCTATCGTAATCGTAATTGTAAATTTAAAATAAGAACATATGTTACGGTAATTTCATAGTAATTTCAAATACTATAGATAGCGCCACTACATCCCAAGTTTTACTGCCTTTTTTCCCCACCAATTTTTTGATACCTAGTAATAAGAAAAGAAAATGTAATTATAATTATCAATGTGTTTTTTAATACATTAGTTTTTTAAAGATAAAGCCTTTAATTTAATGAACATTTTCTGGTCCCTCGATGCCGGATGAGGTTTTTTTTCCTTGTTCTCGTTATGAATTCATTCATTCCAGTTCTCTGGTAACTCGCCAGTCTAAACATTTGAAACATATATTCAAGTAAACATAAACATGGCGGCATCAGCGGTCGAACGAAGCAAACGGCTTCATATCAGAACCATTAAATCAATAATATCAGACGAGCTGAAGGAATGCGATGAATACGAAGCTGGTGAGTTAATTCGAGAGTTAGATGACGAAACAACAAAGTATTATTCATTGTGCGAAGAAGTCATAGAAGCATCTGAAAACGACGAAGAAGAGACAATTACCGAACTTATACAAATCAAATCTGCAGTTCGTAAATTTAAAGCAAAACTGCAGGCAATCATTGATCAGGCAATGATCGAGAAAAATCAAAAATCATCGGCATCAACAATGTCAGAAACAACTTCAATTCAAATGACACAACAATCAGCAAAATCACAAACTCAGGTAAAGCTTCCTGAAATTTCAATTCCAAAATTCAACGGCGATATTCAAAAGTGGCTTGAATTCAAAGATCTTTTCAACGCGCTAATTCATACCAACGAAATGCTTTCAAATACACAAAAAATGTATTATTTACGTTCAGTATTGGAAGGCGAAGCCGTCAATGTCATACAAAATTTAGAATGCACAGAAGCCAATTATACAGAAGCTTGGGAGCTGTTAACAAACCGCTATTCAAGTGCTCGTTTATTAGTGAATTCCCATTTAAAATCACTTTCCGATCAACCTGCAATTGTGAATGAAACTGAGGTACGTACATTGCTTGATAATGTGACACGATCAATTCGAGCTTTGTCAGCGCTTGGCTATCCAGATGAAAGCAAATCCTTGCTTCTCACATACCAGTTAGCGGCAAAGCTTCCTAAACGCTTACGCCGCGAATGGGAATTGAACCATAAAAATGCTGATCACATTCCCACATTTGATGAGCTAAAGGAGTTTCTCGAAAAGCAAACCCAAGCATCCGAAAATTTATGGACAACAAACAACGACCGTTCAAAGGACCGCCCTGGTCAAACCAACAATACGTTTGAAAAATGTCCCCACTGCAAAAAACTCCACGCTATTTTCAATTGCCCAGACTTCATAAAAGCTGACACAACACAAAAGTACGAAATTTTAAAAACATCAAAAATTTGCACTAATTGCCTTCGCGTTGGTCACAACACTATGGAGTGTAAGTCTCTCGCAAGGTGTAAAAAATGTCTCAAGAAGCACAATACACTTTTACACCGGCCTTTAGCAGTATCAGCAGCTGCAGCAAGTCACGAGTCTGGTAACAAACGTAAATGCAACCGTTATCAAAAACCAACAACAGCAGCGGTTACCATAGAAGAGAACGCCGAGTCTGAGAAAGAAATACAGCCTGAACTGGTAGAAGAAACCAAAACCTTAACTACGCAGATAAAACCTAATGGCGTTTTACTACCCTCAGCTATAGTTAAACTCAAAACACCAAATGGAACCTTTACTAAGGTGAGAATTATTTTAGATTGTTGCTCACAAAGCGAATTCGTCACCGAAGATGTGGTCAAAAAATGTAGTTTACCACTCAAAAAATCAAATTTAAAAATCACTGGGATTGGTGGAGCGCAACCACCTAGCTCGACATACAAAACAACTTTAGAAATCTATAACAATTCTGGATTATTTTCACTCAAATTTGAGGCCTACATAATGCCAAAAATCATTCCAGAAATTCCATCAATTTCTCTCGATGTTTTAAATGAAATACATGAGCGAAATATTCAACTTGCTGATCCTACAATCACTCAAGCAGGTACTATTGACGTGCTCATCGGCGCAAAATTTTTCAATCGTATTATTACAGACGGATTTATGGATGGTTTCAGCGACGATGTTACGCTTCGTAATTCCAAATTTGGTTGGCTAGTATTTGGTAGCGGTCAAGAGCTTTTTCAACCAACAGCCGCGCCTATTTGCTGCTTCACATTAACCGAACAATTGAATAAATTCTGGGAGTTGGAGGAGCCAACATCAGAATTCCTACAGAGTCCAGAAGAGGCTTATTGCGAAACATTTTTTCAAAAAACCACAACAATTGAAAACAACCGCTTCAAGGTACGGTTACCATTTAAACATAACGTATTAGAAAATTCGTCAACTCCGCCAAAATTGGGTAGTACGTTAGATATTGCAACAAGCCAATTACGATCCCTTGAAAACCGTTTTGAAAAAAATCCACAGCTTAAGAAGGAATATACAAACTTTATTAACGAATACATCACGCAAAACCATATGCAAGAAACCAAACCAACCTCCAGTTATTTCATGCCACATCATTGCGTTTGGAAACGAGAATCGCAAAAATTAAGAGTAGTCTTTAATGCATCACAAAAAGATGATCTTGGTACATCACTCAACGAAGCAATGTGTATTGGTCCTGTGGTACAACGGGATATTTTTGACATCTTAGTAACCTTCCGAATGTATGAAATTCCTATGGTAGCAGATATTAAACAAATGTACAGGCAAATCTTGATGCATGAAAATGATAGAGTGTACCAACAGATTTTATGGCGCAACGAATCAAACCAAAAACTGAAATTTTTTCAATTAAATACAGTCACCTATGGCACGGCAGCAGCCCCTTTCCTAGCAACTCGATGCATCAAAGAAATTGGACTCCAACAAGTACAACAAAACCCAAATATCGCAGAAAAAATTCTAAATAACTTCTACGTCGACGATTTCGTTTCCGGAGCAAATTCAGCAAATGAAGCGCTGGAAGTAAAACAAGCTATGACTCAAATTCTACAAAACTACGGCTTTGAACTCACAAAATGGCGAAGTACAATCCCTGAAATAAATGACAATGAAAATTTACTATGGTCTTCAAGTAATGAAAAAACGCTTGGTGTACTGTGGAACCCAATGAATGATGAATTTAGCTTCAAAAATGCGATAAAATTACCATCAAAACAAATCACCAAAAGAATTGTATTATCGCAAATTTCAAAAATTTTTGATCCGCTTGGCTTTTTAGCCCCTATTACAATAATAGGTAAACTGCTTATGAGAAACATTTGGAACCTCCCAGTAGAATGGGACACTGAATTAGAAATCAACGAAAGGCAGCAGTTTCAACAATTTATTCAAATTTTATCCGACATTACAACAATTCAAGTACCAAGAAACCTACATTACGCTAACGCAACTGTAGTAAACCTTCACGTCTTCTGTGATGCGTCAGAAAAGGCGTATGCGGCTGCCATCTATATTCAAACGCTTCACCCAAGCACCAACAAAATATTCTCTACCCTATTATGCGCAAAAACGAAGCTAGCTCCCATGAAACCTACATCGATTCCGAGACTAGAATTATGCAGCGCAGTTTTAGCAGCAAAATTAATCGAACGTTTGCTGCCAATATTGAAAATCAATGTGGAAAGCTGTCATGCTTGGAGCGATAGCACCATCGTGTTGTCATGGTTGGCAAAGCATCCGTCCCAATGGAAGCCATTCGTAGCAAATAGGGTCACCTTAATACAAAAAACGATACCATGCTGTAAATGGCGCCACATATCAACTCACGAAAATCCAGCTGACTTAGCAACAAGAGGAAAAGATCTACAACACTTAAAAAATAGTGATCTATGGTGGCAAGGGCCAGCCTGGCTCACAAAACCAGATCTACGGCCTATATCAAGTTGGAAATATAACAAAGATTCTGAAAAGGAAATACGTAAGCAAAAAACCATAGCAGTTCCAGGAATTGCTGCTGTACAAGATCTAGGCATTCTCGAAAAATTCTCCAAACTTCCAACGCTACTGCGTGTCACAGCCTGGTGTTATCGATTCATAACAAATTTAAAAAGGACCATACAAAAAACTCCTTTAATAAAACAAAAATTCATTACCGTTCCAGAATATCACAATGCAACACAATTTTGGGTTAAAGTAGCTCAAAGCATATTCCAAAAGGATATCACTAGGCTTCAGAAAGGCAAACCACCTAAAAACGAACAATTATCGTTATTGTGTCCAGCACTTGAACCAAATGGAATATTACGAGTTGGTGGAAGGCTCAAAAACACCAACTGGGCATTCAATAAACGGTGTCCCATCATTATTCCCCCTAAACATCAATTTACGATACTTTTAATCGATTTCTATCACGAAACATTTCTTCATGCTCCTTTGGAAGTTCTAAACACTGTACTACGCCAACATTACTGGATAATTAATGGAAAATCTGCCATCAAGAAAAGGCTACGAAATTGCATAAAATGTCAAAAACAACGTTTAAGGCTTATGAAGCAATTAATGGGAAATTTACCCTCAGTGCGCGTCCAGCCAGTTACAAAACCCTTTCTTCATGTAGGTGTAGACTATGCTGGGCCAATAATTATCCAGCCAATGATTCGAACAAGAGCAACTATGGCTCTGAAGGCATATATCTGCTTATTTATCTGCATGCAAACTAAAGCGGTGCACATCGAGGCGGTTTCAAGCTTATCAGCAAAATCATTTATTGCTACGTTTACGAGATTTGTCTGTAGAAGAGGCATACCACAATGCGTATATTCTGACAACGGCACTAACTTTGTAGCTTCGAACCACCTGCTGAAAAAACAATTCAGCGAATTCATTCAAAGCGACGAACTATACCAAGAAATTCAAGCATACACTGTACCACGCGAAATTGAATGGAGCTTCATCCCACCTAGCTCGCCTCATTTTGGAGGCCTATGGGAGTCCAACATAAAAACTGTAAAAAAATCGTTGTACACAATCGTCGGAGAACAAAAATTAACATTTGAAGAATTAATAACCCTACTGAGTCAAATCGAAGCAAATATGAATTCTAGGCCGATTTCGGCGAATTCAAATGATCCAGATGATCTAACTTGCTTAACTCCAGGCCATTTTCTCATTTTCGAACCATTAACTGCATTACCTCAAACTCAACGACCTGATCCTAGAATGAAAAATAAGGATAGATGGGAGCTAATACAACGTTTCAACGAACAAATTTGGAACCGATGGGCCAATGAGTATATCGCGCAAATTCAGAAAAGAAACAAATGGAAATTTCCTCAAGACAAAATAGAAATCGGAGACCTAGTCATGGTCCAACAAAAGGAAAGCGCACCAACCAATGGGCCTTAGGACGAATAACTCAAACATTCCCGGGTGATGATGGGTATACTCGTGTGGTAGAATTAAAAACGAAAGATGGTCACTACCGTCGACCAATTACAAAGATTGCAAAATTGTTCAAAGATTAATAACTATTATTCTTATTTTACTTTTTTTCACTTATAGTTGTCAACTCGTTACTTTGTTTTCTCGCTATTCGTGTATTTGTGTATTGTTTTTTGCCATATTACTTCAAACATATTAATCTAATAATTTTTCTAAACACAATGTTCGATTTGGTCTTACAGATTAATTTTTAATTTTTAGTCTAGAATTTAGTTGATATATATTATCTTTCAGTTATAATTAATGTTAACTTCCCCTTTTTTTTTCTTTTCTTTGTTTAAACCCCTTTTGAGCTATTGCTCAACCTGGGGGAGTATGTTACGGTAATTTCATAGTAATTTCAAATACTATAGATAGCGCCACTACATCCCAAGTTTTACTGCCTTTTTTCCCCACCAATTTTTTGATACCTAGTAATAAGAAAAGAAAATGTAATTATAATTATCAATGTGTTTTTTAATACATTAGTTTTTTAAAGATAAAGCCTTTAATTTAATGAACAACATACGTTTATATTTTCGTAAGCTTTCACCAAATATCTTAGGTTTTTATCGAAGTCATCCACAGGAGAAGTTTGTAAATTATCAACGTAAGACTCGGGATCAGGTGTTTCCACGTATTCGCTTGATGAGATTACGTGTTTGGTATATAAAGTTCGATTTTTCGTTTTCATCGTAACATACTGAATACACGTTGATTGGAAAATATTGCTTCGAATCGTCATATAAATGTTATATTTATGAGAAATTGGTTGACTCGACGATGAAAA
>CM019752.1:12528893-12579049 GCA_009761765.1 Phenacoccus solenopsis
TCGTAAGCTTTGGTAAGTTAGCTTTTTTTATTTGCGGAAAATTGGAACCCAGGCTTTGGGCACCCTGTATATTATATTATGAATTCTTCACTTCCAGACGTGATGTTGGGAATAGGGGGGGGGGGGTAACTATCTTCGAGATTTTAAGAAAAAAAAATTTCAACTATAATTTCAGATGATAGAGCAGACCTAAATCACTAACGTATTCTCTATATGGGCTTGGAAGGGAGTTGGAAAAACGGCACTTGTAGGAGAAATCATGTGAGAAAAATGCATTGATTCTATCCTCTCCTTATATTCGCTTGAAAAACTGAAATTTTATGTAGAATAAATCAGGGATCAGAATATGAACTTTTGAATTTTGGGTTCAAAATGGTGGTTCCTCAAAATGTAAGGAAGGCTTGAGAAGCCTCAATTGAGTGAAATTTGATAGATATAGGCTCAGGTGTGATAATTGTGGTCAAGACGTGCTACACATCTGAAATTCAGCTTCTTCGACGATTTTGCAAAGGATAGGTGTGTTTTTCAGTCTTGGTACTGAGTGTTGTAGCATGTTTTCATCGTGTTTTATCTATAGGAGTAATTTTTTATATTTTTTTTCTAGAATCATTTTCTGATTTCTTTTGTTGAAAAATTCAATATTGAATAATAAATCATTAATAATTAATTTTTTTTCATATTTTTTTCATCTATTAATTTAACGTAAAGAGGTTAACAACAATTATGCGCATATTTGAACAAGTCTCCATTGATCAAAAACTCAGCTCCGTCAATTCGTTGTGGCTGCTTACGTTTTTCATAACTCTTCGCCCTTTCGTGTAGTAGGTCAGTAAAGTTAGCTGGCGAGGTAAACCGTGAAATAGACGTTGACATAAGCGAGTGGAGAAACGTGAACCGTGAGATTGAATTAAAATTTAACCCTAGTCTTTCCGGTCGCCAAACACTATTTCACCTGCAATTTTGTGGAAATTAGATGGCGTTTAATTTAGGTCAACGCCGCTACCAAACGATACCGAGTGTAGCTGCAAGCTGGAAAATAATTTCAAGAACGCGTCCCAAAGTGCATGTACTCGAACAAGGACAACCGAGACTCGACAGCTGCGTCCGTTAACGCCATATGTTGCTTTTCGTATACGCGAACGTTGGTACGAAAACGCGACACGCTATCCCGAGGTCCGCCGATTTAACGATGATCGATACGACACGAGCGCGGATTTCTAAAACGTTTTAAAAAAATTACATAATGAACGAGTACGAATTGCGTACGCGTAAAAATTAATTAGTAGGTGAAAACGAGCGCGTAATTTATATACGTGCGGCCAGTGAGAATGAAAAATTTATTCGATGATTGAACGCGTCTCTATACCATATTTGACGAAAATACGCGTTATTAATAAGAGCCTAATTTGGATAGTACGATTCGTTATCACGAAAGGCGAAATTTCGTATCGACGATTTCTAAAGTAAGCGCAGTTCCGGCTCATTGTTTAGAACTGGTTTCGTCCCGCATATGTTCCAAAGACGGGTCTGAGTCGCGAAAATTTCCCGCCAAATGGCGAAAAAGTCACGATTTTTTGATTACCGCTATCGCTTAGGCGACCAACGACACTTATTTGTAGCACTCTCGGTCACGATTCAATCGAGTAGTCGAGATTTCCAACACTTCATATACTAGTGATGTCAGTTTAGGGTACGAGTCGAACACAACACTATTATCTGCGTAGACGTTCTGTGAAAACAACAAACAACTAAGTAATCTGTGGAAATATTCTTGCAGGTATGAGTTTAAATTTCGCGTTGAAATTCTCCTCGCTCTTAGATTTGAATTGGAATGCTTGAAATACTTTAAAATTTATATGCACTAGTAGAGAGTACTACTTAGGATATTCAACTTTCTAATTTTTTCAAATTTCACTATGATGAAGTAATAATATTAATTATTCGTGCTTCAAGGAATTTAATTTATTTTCAAAATTTCCAGAAATATGAATTTTAGGTAACTAGAATTTTTTTTACATATAAAAATTATATTGATCTCTATAAGCATAAACAAAATTCAGGTATTAATTTCTTCGAAATTTTAAATTCGCAAGTAAATTTTTTTTTTCAATTTATGTAAAATATTAAATAATAATGCACCTCTTTCAATAGCCAACCACAAAACTCACAAATATCTAATACAGTTATTCCAGACAATTAAGAGACCATTCATCGTGTCATCTCCTCTCTAAGGTCATCCAAACTGTTTTCTAAAGTATAGTTCCCCGTATGACGTAATAACTAATGCAGTTACAAACACCCAATAGAAAAAGAAAAAAATTGATTGAAGATAAATTTTTTCAATTTTTTTTTATCTATTAATTTAACTTTTTTCCCTCAACATTTTTTATTTTACGTGAATATTTTTCAGCATTAGCGGTTTCTTACTTATTTCTTACTTCTTAAGTTTTACGTGCCGTGTATTACAGCCTAGGTCAGAGGCAAGGTAAGTATGGTGGATTAGTTTATTTCAGAAATGAGAGAAGGGAGTCGGATTTTATGGAGTTGTCGCAGAGTATTTGAGACAGTTCGGTAGGATGGTTAATTAAGTGACGATACGCGTGATGAAAATATTACTCGTGCACTGTTGATGGTGAATAATGTTGTGATAACATTTATAAAACAAAAACTAAGAAATTCTTTTCCATCCAACAAACAATTGAATTAATCTTGGAGTGGGCCGAAATCGCTTTTTTTTTTTTTTTTGAAGTGTAGGACACCTAGCATAATGATAATTAAATGACCCTAAAACACGAATAAAAAATTTCAGCTCTTGAATTTTCTAGAAACATCGTTTAAAACTGGGTAAATTTCTCAAAAAAAAGTGATTTTTAGCGATTTAAAATTGTTTAGCGTTTACTAGTTACATTTTGTGATCTAATAGCTAAGAAAATTGTAGTCAGCATTTTTTTTTCGAAATATGAAATACTGACTTTTTAAACTTTTTTTTTTAGCCGAGTTTCTGAAGGACATGAAGGCTATTACAGCCTACTTGATTTGGGAAGGGGTGGTTTTTTTTGAAAAAGCGTCAATTTTAGGTGTTTAAAAAAATTAAAAATAAACATTTGCATGCGACGTAGGCTTGGTCTCAGCTCTTCAAGACTTGGGAGGCAGAATACGCCAAATCTTTGACTGTGTAGAGTTTTCTCACAAACGAGGTATTTGATAGAAAAAGCCTAAAATGTAGTAAGAGGTGTTACCAAGGTGGAAAAATTATTTCTTTAAAATAATAATAATAATAATAACCCTTCATGTCTTAATCAACTGCCCTAAATATACTACTCTAGGCAAAAAATTTAATTTTCCGAATACCCTTTTCCTACTATTACAGAATAATTCGTCCACAATTAACAACCTTTTTGGGTTTCCCTCCTTTTCAGGCCTAACGAAATCCATATAAAAATATTTCCGCGCCTCTAGCCTCGTAGCTGTACATGGCAAGTTAATGAAAAAAAAAGTTGAAAATAAGTAAAATTCTACTTCTCCAAAAGCTCCTGGGCAAACTGGTTAAAAAAAAAGAAAACACATATCAAAGATACCACCACGTTCATTCTAGGAAAATACGACATGAAAAGAATAAAAATCGTATCACGCCTCTCTTCTCCTTCTCCCTGCAAAAAAAATGTAAAATTTGTGTTTTCTTAATAAAAAAGAAATGAATTCAAATACCTGAACTTTTAAAAGAAATTATGGCTAAAACTATTTAATCTTTAGGCGACGAACTATAGTAAAAAAGAAATTAATTTGCCTAAAAATACTATAAAATTTCTTTTCAATTCTTGAAAACTTTATTCTAGTTTTGTAGGATGTTCTCTATTAGTTTAAGAGCTAAAATTTCTTGTACTACGTAAATTACTGTAAGTTTAGAAACTCGTAGTAAAAATTCAAAAATTTTTTTCTCAGTTTTAAATAGTGAAATGATGAATTTTTGTAAATTGTAAGAAAATTATAAAGTATAAGCCAAAAACCGTTCACCACATCCTGACCGATTGTACTAAATACCGCTCTCCAAGACACCTATACTTTCCTAATCCAAACCCACCATACATCCATCAGAACAACCCCAATCAAATAACAAAGCTCCTAAAATTTCTACACTCCGCATCTCTGTACAACCTCATCTAATCCTAAACCATATAAAATAATAAAAAAAAAATTAATAACTAAAAATAAAATAAAAATAAAAAGAAACGCCTCTAGCCTAGGGCTGTACATGGCGTAATTTGATAAAAAAAAAAAAAAAAGAATGAAACAACTTCTAAAATCTATTTTTGATTTTTTTTTTCGCAAAATGTGTGGTACTCGCAGAGTAGAACAAAAAATGACAAATCAAATTTTTGCCTATCTGTGAAATTGAAGGAGCAACGCTGAATTGAAATTTTCAATTTTCAATCGACATTCGCTCCTTCAATTTTGCAGATAGGCAAAAAGTTAATATGATAATGCAATTTTTATAAATTATTCGAAAATTATGAACTAAATAATAATAAAAAAAAATGTGCATTACAACTTTTAAAATATATCTTTGAATTTTTTTTTTTCACAAAATATGTAAGTGATATTCGAAAAGTAGAGCAAAAAATGTCAAATCAAATTTTTGCCTATCTGTAATACGAAGGAGCAATGCTTAATTGAAATTTTCAATCAATTGTTGCTCTTTCAGTTTTTCAGGTAGGTAAAAAGTTTAAATGACTTTTTTATTGTAATTTTCAAATACTCTCTGATAATTGAACAAATAATTTCAAAAAACATAACTTTTTTCTGCACTGCATATGAGGCTACCTATATGAAACAAAGGGGGTACCACCTGGTGCGTTTGTTTCTTGTCTATGTCTGCTGCAACTCTATGCCATAGTGAGCTAGATTCTTCTCCCTTCTTGAAAGCAATATTTTCCGACACTTTTCTAACTCAGAAAAGGTCATGATCCTTCTTTACGCATGTGACTTCTTCTCTGAGATCTAACCTCTGGTCTAAGTTGCAGCATAAGGCTAGTATAAAAATGATATGCTTTTATTGAATGACCATTTTGTGCTGTACTTGTTTTAAAAATATTTCATTCCAGCCATGTATGAGGTTAATGTATCGCATGTTCAAAATATTCTAACAAAGTAAGAGGAAGAGGTAATTTGGGAAAATGAATAGAATATATTTTAATTTGATCATCTGCAGCCTTCAAAAATTAGTTAACATTCTTAGCATTATTGTATGTTCGTGGGTTTAGGTTGACTGCTAGAAATTTTGATTGGCAGAATATTATAAAAACTGATTAATAAGCCTCATGCGTATTCTATGTGTGGTTGCAAGAATGAGGAATACGAATCTGGTTATTTTGTATTTTGCGCTGGTGCTTTGGAAATTGGTAATTGGAATTTTGTTTTTCTTCGATATACGTGTATGTACGTATGTAAATGTATTTTGTTTACGACAGATGTTTTTTTTTTTGAGTGTAAGTCTTCAAAACATTTGTAAGAATTTCTGTTTCTTTATACTCTCTTTACTGCGTTTATTACGAACTTTTAAAATCCAAACGAAAATACTGAACGTTTTCTAAACCGTTTTAAAATGCCGTGCAATAATTACGAACGATAATGGTAACGAAATCGTCTCCCTTTAACTTGTGGCTCGAACAGATCGAACCATCTGTAGTTACTAAATTTCTCGTCGGCTATTAACGTCGTTTTAATTGACATATGGGCTTGGGATTAAAGAAAGGATGATATAAAAAACCACTCTCTAAATTTACCATCCGACTGGCGGGCCACCTACAAAAATATTCGTCCACAACTGGCCAATATCGAGTTCCCCGTTTCTGGAATCGGGTATCGAAGTATCGTCACTCCTATAACGAATATCTAGGTAAGTTCACATCTACAATACCTATTCCACAGTACGCGCATAGTGCGAGAAAATATTTACTCAGTGACGGACGACTTTTAGGCGTCGTGTAGGCTCGACACGTATTTGTTTAGGAAAAAAAAATTCGACGACGTACGCGCGACGATTTTCCTACGTGGTATGTACCTAGGAACGTTATTATCGAGAAAAAAAAATAAAGCTCAAATTAAACGCGATTGTTCGTACCAACAAAGCGAGCATTGTATTAAGTAGGACACGTCGGTATAACGTGAAACAATGAGTTGGTCCGCTTACAATAGCTTAATACGGAGTCGTTTCACGAGGCGTCGAAATTCAACGCTTATAGTGTAACCTGCTTAATAATGCAATTAAAGGAGTTCGATTAAACAGTCCGCCGTGCGCGATTTTGGAACTGGCTGGTAGTACCAACAAAATTATCAAACGTCCGGACAGATTTACCGTTAAATGTAATAAGTAGGATGATAGGAATGCGCCATGTCGAGGACTCGTTAATTAACCGTTGTTAATAGCTTGTTAATAGTAATGTATTATTTATTACGTCGTTTCGATATTTATTGACGATTTCCATCCGATTCGAGCTGGCGGAATTTTTCTTATTAAGCAATGTATTTTTATTGGTGAGATTTTAATTCGTTAAAGGCGCTAAGGAAGTCTATGAAGGGAGCTAGAGCCCCTCGAGGGTTCGCGCTACGTATCGACGTTCGTTTATCGATGTTTTTGTAATCGTAATTTTTTCTCTTCAGTCGCCATAATTGGTTTGTTATGACAATCTGATTGAAAATCCAACCGTGTGCGAATGGTGTACGTAATTTGAATTGTAGAGATGTGGAGATTTCTCAACATCGCGCCGATGACCTTACACGATAATGAAGTGGTGTACGGGATAAATCCTTAGTCGTTTTGTCGTCTATGAATACTCTATGGAAAATAAATATTTCACGCTATCGTAAGATACGAGCGCGCGTTATGTAAGGTAGCCTCGAGCTAGGTGAATTTGTCGCCAGTGAGAAACGTCTAGATTGCTCGTCAACGTCAGTTGGAATTGAGGAAAAGTGCGCTGTGGGAATTCACGAATATCTTTTTACTTTGAGGGGAGGCGAATCGATAGCGTTTTATTTATTGCCTACTTTCTGTCATCATGAACTTCTTCAGTTGGCTGAAAAAACTCAAGAAGCCCTTAACTCTTAAGTCGAAATGTTTCTTATTTCAAATATGGATAAATTGTAGGAGCTCTTGAAAAATCAAAATTTGGTCTCGTAAATAAATTTTGTTGGTCATGGAAACATTGGTTTTTTTCGGTAGAGGGATTTTCAGAGATGAAAATAACGCAATGTCCTCATCCTAACCCCTGACAATGAAGTACCAGCTCTCACGAAAGATGATGAGTAAACATTATTGATCATCTAAAATGATCAGAAGAATACACTTTTTTATGGAAAATTTTTCAATAGTACCTCTACCACACTAAATAACGTACTCGAATTTCCTACCAAGCGAATTCTAGTATCTTTGTCCTTATAGTCAATCGCTGGCATATTTAAACATAATAAATGTTCCCAACAAATCGTATGAATGGAGAAGAATGGAATATTTTCCATAAATTTCAATTATTCTATAGATAGTATCTTCAATTGATACGTCACATCATACGTGCAAACATAAAATTAAGAGAAAAAATAAACAGAAAGAAAATCAATCTATTTTTAATTATAAATATTTAAAATTCCTTTTATTTTTCGAATGAAATGTTTCCCAACACAAGAATAATTTTTTAAGCAGGTTGCTTTTGTGATATGTTTTCTCAACGTGTTCATTTTGGTAGATTTTTCCCATCATTTGGTAGCCTGGCCGCCCATTCAGCCTTAATATTAGCACAACGATTAATCTGTTCGGCATGGCAGCTAAGGTTATATTGAACTCAAGACTGTGCGAGCTAGTACCAAGTTACTTTCTAATTCTCCCAGTAAATAAGTTCTTATGAGGGAAATTATATTCCCTTTCCTTTTTAACTGAGTTTTTAACTTAAAAATGAGAGCTGTTACAGTCTACCTGATTTCTGAAGGGAAGAGAGGGGAGGGGGTCTTCAAATCTTTGCGTTTCAGACCACATGTAATCATATGGCAAATGTCCAACTTTTTGGTATATATTTATATATTTTTCCCCTTCGCGTAGCGCCTGCGGGTATTTATGAGATTCGCTCAAAATTTGGTGAGAGACTTTTCTTAAAAATGCAAAAAAAGTACTTTTTTGTTTTTCCGATAAATTTCAAAATGGCGGATCACTCAAATTTTGAGGAGGGCTGGAGGAGGGGCAAATAGCTTAAAATTTTCGTTTTTGATTTCATATGAAAGAGTGAGTCACGAACACCAAAATATCCAAATTGTAGCTTTTCAAGTGCATCTTGAGAGGAGTTGAAGCGAAAAACATCTTTTTGAGGAAGTTATGAGTCATGAAATTTCTTGAATCTTTTTTATCTCCTCACTAAATCAACGTACAAAGGTCAAATTTTGTGTGTGGGGCTAGTTGGTGACCAGCATATAACCTCTTGAATTCGGATCAAAATTGATCCAAAATGGCGGATTATTAACTTTTGAGTATAGCTTGAGGAGACTCAAATTAGTAAAAATGTAATTAATATGAACTTAAATGATTATTGAAGATAAAAATTATGCTACATTGCCAATTCACCTCCATACATGATGTTGGAGGGGAGAAGGATGGGTTATCATATTTTTATATGAATTATTTTATTTTTTATTTTTTTATTTTTTTTTATCATACGCCGCGCCGTGTACAACTCTGGGCTAGAGGCGAATTTATTTTATTTCATTATTATTATTACTTTATTATTATTATTATTATTATTATTTTAAATAAGTGGGATGTTGAACGTAGTAAGCGAAGTAGGTGTGATATGTTGGTAGGACTGTTATGAAGGATGAGTTTCATTTCATTTTTTTGGAAGTGCGTTTTTCGCTGAGCAAAGAATTAAGGGCATTCGACTAGGACATGTGAGAAAGAGATTAGTGATTTGCAGCGATCGCATAGAGGAATAGGCTGCCTATTAAGTAGGTAACTGTGAGTTAAGAGCGAATGTCCCGTAAGAGAAGACATTGGTAATCAAAAAAATGTTGTCCATATTTGATGCTGCACATATATTTCGATAAAATTGCTAAAGAATCGCCAGTTGCAACTTTAGGTTCTATTCTCCCCTCATCCCCCTTCACCTATTGCGTATTTTGACTTGAGGCTTCGGTGAGTTAACTTTGTTCGCTCTACGTTTCAATTCAGTGGACAGAAATTGATCACAGATCACAGAAAGTAGACTATAATAGAAAAAAAAAAATTTCCTTCATAATTAAAAATTTTTAGATAACACAAGTAGCTAGTTAGATATTTTATTACATTACTATAGAACGATAAGAATACAGTCGAACTATCGAAATAACCACTGACCAGTCTAGTACAGGTATTTTGTATTTTCGTCGATATATCGGTATAGATCTTCACATTCAAGCGGCACAAATATTTACCTCGCAAACGAATCGTCGAATTCTTCACCTTGAATTCGACCGGTATATGTATCCGAATTCACGTATATGGTAGGTCAAACCTCTTCAGGTGAGCGGGCTTACGCAATACCTACGGTGGTACCGTGGCTTGTTGATGAATCATGGCTCGGTTTACAGCGAACTGTACGCATTGAAGTTGTAACAACTCGGCAGCAATTACATACTGATCAGAAGCGGGAGTTGTTACTTTCCTAAATCGAGTAGGACGAGAGAAAGGGGTGATTGCGAATGAGTCATCGGTTTGTGTATACACGCTCGATAATACGACGGCGGCGATGTTGTAGAAGCGGATTATGGTACGGTATAAACGGAATTTGCAAATGATACGCGATTGATGAGATTGCGTGGGCTCGTAGGGTTGTTGCATTAGGCTAGGATTGTTCGCGAATTAAGGCGTTACGGTGTACTGAGTTTATGAGGGTACCATTGAATGGGGTAATGATTCGTCGGCTCGTTGCGACGAATTTTAATGGGTGTACGTTGTACTGGTAATGTTATTTTTACCATCGATTTACAAGTCAAATGGTGAGAGCGAGATTCTAGTTGGGAAGTGTGTGTGTAGTATTGTGGGTATCGGTATTGTACTTGGAAGAAAATCGAAAACATTTTTGAAATTTGAAAGTAAAGGGAATTATTTGAGGCATAATGATAATGTTCTTTTTTTTTAATTGTACTCTTTTTGATTATTTCATCATTTTAGTATAAGGTTTTATGTCGATAGAATTTCTATATCGATATTTTCATTGGATCATAAATTGGCAAAATTATTAGGCTATTCACTTGGTTAATTTTTGTTACTGTTTACGTAAAAAATTATTATTTGCTGTTCTTTTCTCGAATTTCATTGTACAAATTAATAATATCTGTAGTTTTGGCTGAAAAAATTTTATTTTGCTGTTTTAAATTTTGCTCGATCAGCTGAAAAAATTAATTGGATTTTTTTCTAGTCTTACTTCGATTTTTTTTCTAATAAAAATAGGTTCTCGTGTTTTTATGTCCTACAATTTGAAAAAAAAAAATGTGAGTAGTCTTACCACATTGGTGGAGCTGAGTTTTTGAAATTGGGGTTTGTTTACATTTGAAGGTAATTTTGTTAAGTAAACTTTTCAATCACACAGGCCATTTTCATTACTCATCTTATCCCTCTCACAAAGTTCAATTGGAAATATGTACGTTTTGTCAACAATAATCACGAAAGCCCATATTTTTCAAATTTTAGCTGCTTTGAGCCTTCTCAAGTTTACCTCAGATTTTGGCCATCTACCATTTTTTTCATCGATTTCGATTCAAATTTAAGAGGTTATATTCTGGTCCCCAACTAACCTTTTTTGGATCCAATAGGCTAAAATTTAAATATCTCTGTCAGTTCGACTTACTTTATCATCTTACACTATAATAAAACATTTTAGACTTTTCGTTCATCTTACGACATTTTGAGACAATAGTCACTCCTCCGCTCCAAAATTACGTGTGAAGCTGAAATTATCGTACAGTATATTTCTCATTGCTAGTAATCATAAGCGTTCATATTTATTAAATCTGAGCTATTTGAGGCTCCTCAAGTCTTCCTCAAATTTTGACCATCCGCCATTTTAAATCCATTTTAATCCAAATCTGAGGGATCATTTTGTGGTCTCTAGGTAACTTCATATACAAAGTTCGATTTTTCAAGGTCGATTTGGTGAGGAGATATAAGATATTTAGGAAATTTCATCCCTCAAAAATTCCTCAAAAAGATTTTTTTTTGATCTAGCTCCTCTCCAAATGCACTTGAAGGCTGAAACTTGGATATGTTGGTGTTAGCGACTCACTCTTTCATATGGAACCAAAAATGAAAACTTTGAGCTATTAACCCCCTCTTCAGCCCCTCTCGAAATTTGAGTGAACCTCTATTTTGGTGGGGTAGATCAAAAATATGAAAAAATTTTTTGTGGAATGCCACAAAGAGCCTCTTTTCAAATTTTCAGCAATTTCATCCATACCCGCCGGCGTTACACTCGAGAGAAAAGTATGTGTATATACCAAAACGTTGGGCATTTGCCATACGATTACATTTGATCTGAAATGTAAAAATATGAGATGCTCCCCTCCCGAATCACTTCTTCCCAAATCAGGTACACTGTCATGTCATTTTAAATTAAAAACTCACCTAAAAGGTGTGTTGTAGGGTGAATCTAAAATATATATATATATACCAAAAACTTGGACATTTGCCAGATGATTACAAATGGTCTGAAACGCAAAGATTTGAAGACCCCACCCTCCCCCGACCTTCCCTTCCCAAATCAGGTAGGCTGTAATAGCTATCGTTTTTATTAAAAACTCAGCTAAAAAAACAGTACCGGAGGTGTAAAAGTTATTGAATGGTCCATAAACTTAATTTTCATATGTGGTATCAGTTAAAGCCATAATATGATTCCTTGAATTTTAATTGAAATGAATGTTAGATGATGGATATTCAAAATTTAAAGAAAACTTGAGGATCCTCAAATAACTGAAATTTGATGAATATGAACTCCATATTATTACTTTGGACAAGAACTGTACCACCTTCTGAATGACTTAATCCATCCTCATCGGTGACATAAGACTATTATGTGTGGTGGGTGTAAACAAAAGGGGGAAATGTTAAATTTTGTTTTATAAGATAATTGCCAAACTCCTTGAAATGGTAGTTCACTCGAATTTCGGGAGAGGTTGTGGAAATATCCGGAGCCTCTAAAGTTTCGATCCAATGTTGTATGATTGTTCAAAGTGTAAATGTTAACATACCTAGAATTCAGCTTTCCAAGTGAATTTCTAGCAAATTAAGAATAGAAAAATGCCTTTTGAGGAGGTTTTGAGTCATTAAATTTCTTAATTCTTATTGATCTTACTCAGTGAACTTGGAAAGCTGAAACTCTGTATGTGGCTTTTGTCGAAAACTAAAATATGACACCTTTAATAAGTTCAAATAGCTGAAATTCGGTTGATAAATGTATTTATATATTTTTTAATTTAAATTATTATATTCCTTACATTATTGAGTTATAATCGAAAAAAACTAGAAAATATTTAGTTGAGTTTTGCTTGATGTTTTTTTCTTAAAAATATAAGTAAAGTTTTTACTTTTATACGAAAGTCAGTGGGACATCTTGAATTATCGTTATCATTTAATTGCAAGTTATTTTCAAAAATGATAAAACCATCGCTCCAGAGTTAACTCTGGAGCGATATTTTTCTATTTATTAGTTATTATATTGGATAATTGTTCGATTATTCTATACCGGTTTATCAGATTTATTGTTGATTTTAATCCACATATATGATTTGTAATTATTGTTGGAATTTTATGTTTTTGAAAATGCTGAAAAAATATAATTCTGCAATAACAATCTTTCTCATTCATCCCAAAATTAAATTTTACCCCGGATAGGTAGCTAGATACCTTCTATGATTTAATATTTCAAGAAAACGAACATTTTTAGATTGTATTATTTAAAAAAGAAAAATTATTATTTCTGAAAATTTTTATTTTTCCATTTTGAATTTTGTATATTTTGCTTCATTTAATGAAATAAATAAACGTTCTTCACTAAACTTATCGCCGAAGTTAATTATCTATGTTTCTCATGTTTTCATCAATTTCTTTAAATAATTCTTCGCATCTAATATTTTTTCTCTAAGAGTTTTCTTATTACTACATCGTGGAAATTCTAACATTTCGTTTTTGAGTTCACTTCCAATAAATTCTAAAATTTTCCCCACATTTTCTTCAACTTTGCAACATTGAATGTATGGAGAATCTAATTCATCGAGGTGAGATTTTTTGCAAATACTTTTCTTACAAGCACGACTTACTTTTTTCAGTTCGGTTTCAGAAGCAACATTGTAGAGAATGATGACGATAGCTTTGTCTTTTCCTACAGTTATTAAGGTCCACCAAATCAACGGTATTTTAAGCTCTAGCGGGTTATTTCTTTGGATTTCTGTATCTTCAAATTCCCATTTATCCAATGTTCCAGTATAGATTTGAGCATAATACTGAAATACACGAGACGGAAATCATCTCAAATGAATTTCAAAAGGAGATTTAAAATAACTCTTACTCTTACGCTTTCAAGGCTAATGCAAGTCCAAAGCGTTTCGTTTACTGATTTCCAAGTTTCACGCAAGTGACTCCATTGCGGGCTGGTGTTGAGGTAATGGAAATTGCTTTTTCTTGCGAACATCGGGTTCAAATGAGTCTCTGGTACTAACATTTGAGGGACGACTTTGTCTTCCGTTTTATTTTCTTTGAAAATATACGTCACGATTAAGGATTAATGGTTTAGCATATGAACTGACGGGCAGCTAAGAGATGAGGCAGAAGGAGACATGTTGTTTCGAGTCTGCACTTTTGAAAAGAGCCCGAAGATTAGAAATTTTCAATTTTGGAATGGACAAAAGTGAAAAAAAAATCATGGAAAAAATGTTTTCAGAGATTTTTTTATCGTTTATTATTATTATTATTATTTATTTTTTTTTTGTTCGAAAAAAATCATAAGATTCATGACATAGTTTCATTTGTAGAGCTCTCAAAGTATATCGTGACTCTTGGCTATCGGTTGTACTTATCGAAAATGAAAATTATAAATTTAATTAATTTTAATCTATCGTAATCGTAATTGTAAATTTAAAATAAGAACATACGTTTATATTTTCGTAAGCTTTCACCAAATATCTTAGGTTTTTATCGAAGTCATCCACAGGAGAAGTTTGTAAATTATCAACGTAAGACTCGGGATCAGGTGTTTCCACGTATTCGCTTGATGAGATTACGTGTTTGGTATATAAAGTTCGATTTTCGTTTTCATCGTAACATACTGAATACACGTTGATTGGAAAATATTGCTTCGAATCGTCATATAAATGTTATATTTATGAGAAATTGGTTGACTCGACGATGAAAATAAGTGAAATAATTTATCCACATGTAGCTTACCTCAACCTCCGGATTATCTTCGCTACGATAACATATCTGTGTGAAGAAATGTAAAAGCATTCAACGTGGAAGTTATGATAATTTGAATTACGAAGTTATATCCTTACGTCATATCGAATCGCGTACAATTTTCTGCCTTGGTAGCACTCGGATTCCATTATGATCCTAGGTTTGACAGGACTGGAGCACTGTTTATTCTTTTCTATGGATGGAACTAAGCAACGAGCTTCGGAATGTCGAGCTTCTCTGGTTTTGAAATCATTTTCCTCGGCCGGACAAGCAAACATAATGGTCCAAGCCTCCAAGTTTTTTATCACTCTCGAATGAAATTTACTTTGATCGTACATTAATTTCAGAGGATTTTTCATCATGTCGGTATCATCATCTCCTCGTACGAGCAATGGTAAAGAGAGAAAGTAACGTGTAAAAACAACGACTCATTTTGAAGACTTAATGAGAACACGAATGTTAGCGTATTGCTTCGCGAATGTATTCATTGGCTTGCCAATTGTTCAAATAAAAGTTCAATTTAAGGCTTAACTGTATTAAACACGATGTAGTAACGCGTATTCATTTCGTGTAAGAATTTGATTTTGAATAATTCCACCGATTTTTCGATTGAAACTTGAATACACTACATTCCTCTCATGTATCTTCAGCACGTAGCTTTCCACGAGGATTGGAACGCCTCTCCATTTTTTGAATTTTTTCTCGTTTGCAACTAACGATACGAAAAAATTTGCTCTATAGTAAATTAATCTATATGAAATTAGCCACAGGTTCCAAATAATATGTTTTTTTCAATCGTTCACCAGTCATCTGTAAAATGACTTTGAAAATGGTTCATTTAGTGAAATGACCAGGTTGTTGAACGATAGTCAGTTCTTGCATTTTTTGCGGTCATCGAGTCAGATGAAAAATTAATTCCATTTGAATGTTATCTAAACCAACTTCTCATACCACTTACCCAACACCTTAAAAATTGTTGATTACCATTTGGCTACGTTCATTATCCAGTCAATTCTACAATAAACTTCTTTCCCATAAAAAAATTATAATTATACATGTGATTTGAAATCTCGGTAAACGAATTAATTGTTATATGGAAGGCTTCTAGAAACATTTTATATCTGTTAAATTTTGAAAACTGCTTCATGATATTAAATTATAATAATGAACACTCAAAAAATAGTAAATGATTAGAGTTTTAAATGCTTTTTTTTATCATTATGTTACAAATTTAATCGAAATATGTTGTAGTTGGGTTTTATTGAGGGTTCTACGAACTAGTTGTGTCCTTAGTATGGCGTAGTTGCAACATTACCATGCTTCACCTTTAACCGAAGTTGGTTGGGAATGAATGAGATGAAATGTAATCTCAGCATTTGACTTGAAGTAAATTATATCTAATTGATTTTTGGTATAGTTCTGAAGAATCTCACCAGAACAACATGTCAACAATTTCTGGCATGTAGTCACAAGGGACGCACCGAAAGGGGGAGGGGGAGCTTCCTCCCTTGACTTTTGGAAAGTTGGTAAACTTGACCACTTGCGCAGTATTATTACAGCTATTTTTAAATGTTTTGAAGACTAACAAGACTGTGACATACATCGTATTTAACATCTTATTTTCGTGGAGCAAAAAAAAAAAAGTGTCAACAGTTGGTAAAATTAGTTGGCAATTTTTGGTTTTCTCCCCCCCCCCCTGAAGAATGTCCTCCGTACGCCCCTGACAACGTGCAATTCTCAGTGGAGGTTTGAACACGTCTAAAACAACTTTTCGAATTCTTCTCGCTCGTAATAACCGACGCGAAAGAATCAGCTCTATAATAAATTATTATATACGCTAAATTTCCTATAAAAATGTTTATTGATATTTTTCTCATCGCTTATTGTTGGAATGCAAAATGACCTTGAGAAAATTCTAATAGTCAAAGTAAAAAACATAATTATAACGACTGTAAAGTTGTGAAGACTGATTTTTCGAGGGTTCTAATTCCCCTTAAGTGGTCACGTGTTGCTTGGATTCATCATAATTCATAACTTTTATTACGTTGTACGTTGTGATACTTCGGGCTACTGTACCAGGAATCAGCTTAATAACATTTACTTCAAGTGCAATACTGAAATGTTACATTGCTATCATTATGTTCCTTATTCTACACGTTCTCAATTTTTTCAAGGTCATTTTGTATGTCAACGATAAACGATGGGAAAAATATGATTAAATATTTTTATAAGGAGTTTGTTTCACGTAAATTAATTTTCTGTGGAGGTAAATTTTTCATATCGGTTATTGCAGAACGAGAAAAATTCAAATAACAAGTTTTAGAGAAGTTGGAACACCCGTAAAGGGCACGTGTACTCTGTGACGTAAATAACACCCTTCTCTAAGATCTGTTTTTCTATGTATGTACCTACGGTATGCATATTGTAAACATGGTAGGAAGGTAATGAAATTTTCAAGAAGCCATAAAAAATTATGTAAAAATGAAAACTAATTAAATGGAATAAATTATAATTGATATTTATATTTTTGAGTTCCTTTTTAATAAGTTGATTTTTCCTCTTGCAGTAAAAAAAAAAAAATAATAAAATGAAAAAAAAAGAAAGAAAGGAAAAAAGGAAGGAGTTTTTTTTTAGAGGGAGACAGTCATGTGTACAATTGTACACATTACATAATTATGATTTTTTCATTTTAACATTGAAAGTTACCCCTTCTGCCTCTCCTAGAGAACGGGGGGGGGTGAAGAAAGCGATAAAAAGTTACGAGCTTTGAACTGTCAAAAAGTACTTACCTGGTTTCATCATTAGTAAAATTTTCAAATCAAACAAACAAAATTAACGTAGGAGGAGTTTTATATCGGATTAACGTTGGCAACTGTATTAAAAGTCAGCCCGATGATAATTATGTTCCAAAATTTGTTTTAAAATGCCTGATTATAGCAATTCAGCTTCGTCTTTCATTGTTCTTTCCATCCTTGTATCTGGCCTTCCGGCTTATCGTCTGTTTATAGAATAAAAAAAATTGCTTTCATATCTTCAAAAATTTTCGATTTACTTGCAACAAAATTTTTTTTCAATATTTCGATTTTTATTGCATTACAAGAACACGCATATTGAAATAAGTTCATATCAAAATTTTGGCACTTCGAAACCCTGAATGAAATTTCAACTTGATTGCAGTATTTACTAAAATAAAAATCTCGAAGGTATAGAAATTTCTACATAATACATAGAATCATGATAAACAATGTTGCAATACTGCTCATCAATTCATCATTTTTGAAATGTCCATCTTGTTGAGATTAGTTATTTTGAATATTTATTATCATGATTTTGATTTTTTGAATATTTATTTCATTGATGGCATATCGTACCCGTATTTACCCTTCCTTCCATTCAAAGCACGCAAATATATGATATAGATGAATATTTTTTTACAAGAAAAAATTTATTGCCGAAGTGCATTTGTTTATTTTTTTAAATGTTTTATATTACATAATATTTTAGGTGAACTTGAATATAAATAAAAATAATGTTTAAATGTTTGCATTTGATTTCATTATCATTATAATTATCAACGATAATAACGATACTATTGTTATGATTTTAATCATCATTGTTTTGTTTTTTTGCTTTCAAAATTGTATAATAATTGAGTGAGCCAACTGGAACTTCTAGAAAAGATAATCCCAATCCATTAAGACGTGTTTTGGTCACCTCACAACAATATCCATCCAAATTCTCGCTATTAATGGAATCCCAGCCGTTTGCTTTACATATATCCACTTCGCATAGTTTCTTTTCCGAAGACCCTATATCGTTGTTCATGGCGATAATAATACCAGTTCGGCTTCTCTCTTCTATTAACACCATCCACCATACGCGCGGTATAGTGACTATGTTATTGTCGTCCAAATATATACGTTCTCCGTTTACTTTCATAGACCCATACGTTCCGTTATAAATCGTGAATATGAACTGAAAGTAAAATTAATATATTTAAAATAACTATAAATTAAAGATAAAAACTCAAACGTGGATAAAAAAGTTGGCATTTTAGTCCCAAAAAACCCAAACTCTCGAAGCAAAGTGAATATGAAAATAATAGTTAATTTATTACATCTCTATAATCATGGCTTTTTCGCAACCAGAGCAATCTCCTAATTAAATTCCATTTGTGAAATCTCGATTTCCATATAGGACGTATGTTGACGACGTGTTTATATACATCTCTGGAAAGTGTAGTAGAAAGATCTGATTTGGGTGTAAGCATTTGCGGTACCAAATAAAGTTCTGTTTCAGACGTTGATTGAGTATCGAACAATTTCTTAAATCTTATTTTTTGCTTCTCCTCCTCATTCTGAAAACCAATGTATCGAATTGAATGATTTCAACTGTTAATTGTTTATTATATTGTCGTGGCAACTTTGCAACTCGTCTTATAACTCACTTTATTATAGATGTCCGACATGAAAGTTAAATCGTCATCGAAATCTTGGTAATCGGCTTTTTCTAAAGTTTCTGTTGATAAGATTTCAAATATTTCTTCATTCAGTTGATGAATATCGTAAGGGAGATATCTCGACATGGTATGCCTAGTGAATAAAGTCTGTTTGGTTTTTCTATTGTAACAGAATGCGTACACTTCTACGACATGCGATTGCTTCGTTTCGATAATCGAAATTAGCTGAAATATTAACACATCGAGAATATCAAATGATCGTGGAATATTTTATGAAAAGTTTTAACGAATTTGAATTTACGTCGGTTTCTTGTTTTGCGATGGTTTCTGGTTGTTGCTCAGAATTTTCGTCATCGGCGTCAAAATCAAATTCATCCGAAGTTGATTTTTCTTCTTCTATAGGTGCCACGTCATCGATTTGGTTTTTTCGTTGGGTTGCATATCTAGTAGGGGCAGATTTTATAGAAATTGCAATATAAAGGTGCGTCCACACGAGATGATCAGCTTCGTTCAGCCTGGATGATCAGCCTGGGATGAATGCAGTGTGGACGTTTGGATGATCAGCCTCGTTGAGCTGAACGAGGCTGATCAGCCTGTCATCCTAGATCGACTTGATGTCGGTCTGTTCAAAGGATGATGAATAGTGTGGACGCGACTGCATCATTCACGTTCGCTCATCCAAATATAATTTTTCGCCATTTCACATACAATTTATTGTTTAATGGAATGATAATAATTTTAATATCAGAAAGTTACTTTTTTTGGTCATCTGACCATTTTTCTGAAATTAAAATAATCATTTACAACGCAAAATTTACTAAAGATTATGCTAATTTTTATTTATATATTTTTTTAAAGTGTTTGTGCGAGTATCAATGTGTGAACCCTAATATATTTTATTTGGGGCAAAAAATTTAACATAAAATAAAATTATCATTAATTTATATATTTTTTCAGTAAGTATTATTAATTTATTAGTAACAAAATTTTTTTTCATAAACTTGACACCTAAAAACACTGCAATAATTTTAATCATTTTTAGTAAATTTTTTTATATAAAATATTAATTTCGGATATTGAAGAATTATTTAAAAACTGAATTTATTTTTGATTACAAAATTAATTCCTAATAATTTTATTACATATTTTTAAAATTTTTTTTATTATAAAATGTAAATTTTTTTTCATCATTTTCACTATATGGGGTAAGGGTAGGGTAGAAATTACTCATGCTAACCCACTTTTCACCACTACCGATTGTACTTGTCGCGTATCCCTCATAATGACTGACTCTATTTGGAGAATAACGCGCAAAAACACTTAAACATGTAGTATTTAACTTTTTCCTCACATATTTTCCTGTAATGTAATGTACCGATTCCTTCTGTCGACGGCAAAAAGCTGAATAAGTGTGGACGTCGACAGATGATCATCCAAAGCTGATTAGCCTAGGCTGATCATCCAAGCTGAACAAGCTGATCATCCTACGTGTGGACGGACCTTAATTTGATGCAAATAGTGTTCACCATTATGTCTTTAATACTGACTTACCTTATACTGAAAGGAATACCAAGTACCTCCATCTCCACAGCTCTTTTTTAGCTTTACCAAAGTTGGTTTAAACTTTTCCTTACAAATGACTGAATCAGACTCGGATGGTTTCTGTTTGATGTGAAAACAACGATGTTGCGAAAAGTTTTGTTCTGCTGGGCATATGAAGACGATGTCTTCGACATTATTGCGATAAAAATAAGGATAGGTTTTAGTCAACTTGACAGCTTCATCGAAAGCCTCAGGTTTGAAGTCTCTATTTTCTAATTGTGTGTTGGCTAAAATCGGTGTTTCAGAAAAGTCGAATTATGATCAGGTGTGAATGGGAGTAAAACGAATACATTATTTAGGTAATAATGTCTTACCGTCTGTATTGTCTGTACACTCCGAAACGTCAAAAGCGTAGAAAATCGTTATCGATAAAATGACCAACGAAAAATTAGACATTTTGGAAAATTACGGAAACAAATTCTTTCAGGCGACCGTTGTAGCAGTGTACGTAAACACGAATATAATGTGGTATCCGCAACGTATGGAACTGTCGAAGTACAAAGTATTCAATGTTCGACGACGTTTTGTAAATTTTTCGTTTTTTTGAATGCTTGGTGGAGCGAAGAGTCAATAAAAATTTTACCTCTACCGCTGTGTGAATTCAAGTTGACGTACATTCAGCTGAGTATTGGAAAATATTACGTAGTTCATGAACATACACGTATGCTATGTACTTAAGTGAACTGAAAATTTAGCGCGTTTTTTCAGACGAGCGAATATTTTTTTTGTTGTTATGTAGTTATTGTGTTGTAGTATGACCTGGTCCAAGAGAAGAGCAAATTTTACTCTCGTATTCCCATCATGTTTGTATGAAAATATGCCTTGCAATAATCTGCACACAGAATCCGAAATAATTGTAACGAAAATTTCGAGATGATTGTTTTTGGAGGCATGCTTCCCCCCCTCAATCTCACCAAATAGGCCCAGTCCAATTTTTTTCATTTTATTCGATTTTCGAGGCCGAGACGCGTTCAAGGATACCTCACACGATGGGGTTTGAGTGGACTTGTCGGGGACTGGGAAGTGTTGGTACGATCTGAGCCAAGAGAAGGGCAAATTTTTTTCTCGTAAAAACGTCGTATTTGGTATCAGAAGACTCCTTCCCTAAAAATCTGGGAATAAAATCCGAAATAATTGTCAGGGTACCGAAAATATCGATAAAACTTTTGGTGGGAACATAATCAGCAAAATTATCAGGCTATCCATTCGGTTAGTTTATGTTACTGTTCATCTTAAGGGGGTGCTTTTTGTTTACATTTTGATAAGAAGGTTTTGAACGAACTTGTGCATTTTGACAGCCGTTCACATCTGAATTTTTATCGCAGAGTTGGATTACAAAGAACGATTTCGACCAGTTTTAACAAAAACAGCCAATTTTAGATCCCTTATTTCGCTGTGAATTTCAAATTTTTTTTTCGATTTCTTTTATTTTTTACATTTTTCAAAAGAAGACGAACACGGGTGAAGTTCAGATTTCTAATAAATTGTTCCTATGATGAGTAATTGGCACTTGAAGTTTGCCTAGAATCTTTCAGTTTAACTCGTCATAAATTAAAAATGAAGGTACGTGTATTTCTTTAAAATATCTCGATTATTCCGTGTTCATAAAGGATCAATAAATAAAATATAACGAATCTTGATCAATTATATCCATTTTTCGCCAAGAAATTGTGAATCTAAATTGACGTTCAAATGAACCTTTCTTCGTCAAAAATATGAACAAAGAGCACACCCTTAAACGTTATTTCACTGTAATTCAATAATATTCGCAGTTTTCGCTAAAAAAAAATTATTTTGTTTTTTTAAATTTCTCTAGATCAGCTAAAAAAATTATTTTAATTTTTTTGTAGTCTTACTTTGAAATTTTTCATCGACTAAAAATTGTTTTTTGTGTTTTTATTTCGTACAATTTGGAAAAGAAAAACGTTAGCAGTCATGCTACATTATTGCAGCTAATTTTTTTGAAATGGGGGTTTGTTTACATTTGGAGGTAATTTTGTCGAGTAAACTTTCCAACCCCACAGGCCGCATTCATTACAGAGTCGAACGTCCTCACCTTATCCCTGCCGAAAACACCCAAAAAATTCAATTTGAAATATGTACGTTTACTTTACAATAGGTATGAAAGCCCGTATTTTTCAAATTTCAACTATTTTAAGGCTTCTCAAGCTTACCTCAAATTTTGACCGTACGCCATTTTGAATTCATTTTATTGGTTGATTTCGACTCAAATGTAAAGGATGATATTTTAGCAGGGGTGCGGAGTAGTCACATTTATGAAGAGCAATTCTTCGTAAGCATTTTTGGGAGGGGGGTGATTTTTTTTTTTCATTAGTAAGCTGAATTTTTTTAAATTGGTAATCAAGAAGAAAAATAAGTGTTTTTATTTCTGAAATTTTTTTACCAATAGAAGTAATAATTCACGTAATGTACAACTAGTAATTTCTGTTTTTTTTTTTTTTTTTTTTTTTTATATATATTTTTTATTTATTTGATGAAATGTTATATCGTACTAGGGAGCTTGGCCTCCTGGCCGCTTCGCGGCTCAACCCCTGAGCACTCCTCGCTTCGCTCGAATTGCCTTTTCGCCCCTTCGTGGCTCCCTCCCTTAACAGTTGATGATTGAATTTTTCTGAACAAAAAAGGTACATATGCGATAAAAACTCGACTACTATGAAACAAGCAAGGTCCGCTGGACCTAGCAATAGGGTTTTTGCTGTAATGCTATGTATTTCATAAAATAAGTAGCTTCTCCGTTCGGAGTGTCTGACATCTGGTGGGAAATATTGGAACCGTTGAAAATAGGATAACATTAAGGCGGTGCTTCGGAAAATAAGTAGGAGTCTCGAGAACAATGTGAACAATTTATTGATGAATTAATTACTTGCGAAAATAAATCTGAAGCAATTTAAGTATGTAATAAGAAACCGTATCATCAGGAGTTCAAATTGTCTTTGCTGATGAGTTCACGATTTCGTTACTGAAACCGATTAAGAGGTAGAGAAGCTGCTTATCATAGAATAAAGTTCTCAATTTCTTAAGTAAAAGTAAAGAACATTCAGTAATACATACTGTATCTTACTGATTTGTACGCTCCAAATTCCCTTCATCAACAAAAAAGTATTTGTTATTTCATTTTTTTTTTTTTTTTTTTTTTTGAAGGAATTAGGAAATTAAAATTAACATATAAATAATTGTTTTTCTATGATTTCAATCCATAATTTACAAGGAATGAATTTTCGTATGTTACAGAGCAAAAGATATTCTACAGTTTCGTAGCATATATAAAGAAAAATTATTTAAATGGTAGAATTTGAGTTACCAAAGTTTTAAATTATCCATTATGTCATGAAATAGATGGTATTTTTTTTCATGAAATGGAATTTCGCGCTCAATTATTTACCAAGGTTGTTTCAAAAAGTAGCAAACATAAAAAAATAAAATAATTTATTTATTATTATCATTATCATGAAAAGGAGCATGGCGTAACAAAAAATAAACTAATAGGTACTACCGGTAGTCCGTTAGATGGCGCAATTGTTTGGTTATTTGATCTGTGCCAGAAGACTGATAAAAAAAAAAAAGTGATTGCTATAGGGTTTTTGCTGGCTAAAGCAAAAACCCTAAAAATGATTTTAGTAATACGGTTTTGAAAGGGATTGGTTGAGAGTTTTCTGACTTGGTGCTAGGTATGGCCTGTATGCATAAATGCATTAGCAACGTTATCTGCAAACCTGAACAGGTCCCAGTTAACAACTCAGTTCCAGTAATGCGGTATAGCTGCTTATGTTAAATTCTTAACATTTTTGTTGTCTTATTATAACGTTTGAATTATTTGATGAGAAATCAAATAAATGAAATGAATGAATTGGGTTTGGCTAATTTAATACTTATCTAAGGTAAGTGCAGCTAATTACGCCACTGCAGGTAATTACGCCACCCCTCTAAATCTCCATGAAAAAATGTAGATAGCGCCATATAAAAATTATCGGGTGTGCGGGTACTCGACTCGATGTAAAGAAGCCAAAAACTTCGCCGGGCCGAGCGTTTTTGTTATCAGTAGATCGATGTTTGTGTAAAAGTGAGGTAAACAAAATCGTTGATCTAATTTTCCGTCAAGTTTTGGAAAATAATTAAAATATCAATTTCGTGAAAAAAAAAAAATTAAAAATCGTTTTCTTGTACTATTTTTAGCGTAGATTACGAAACTGTTAATGATTTTCCTCTATTCCTTGCCATAAGTATCGATTTTTTGTAAATTTTGTAAAATGAGATATGTTGGTAATAACGCCACTATCGTCGGAACCAGCCGAAAAAAAATCAAAAAAAAATAAAAACTCGAAACCAACCAAACGTGGCAATTCTAAGCAAAATGACAAGGTTCCTACAAAACGCTTAACTGCCCCAAGAGCTAAAAATAGAAAACCGAACCAGCTACGCCTCCCCGTGTTAGCGACATGCGATGTTGCAGTGTATGTGCAAAATATGTGCACGAAAATTGCGTAGGATTAAGTGAAGCCGACGAAGAAGAATATGTGTGTCCTCGTTGCGCGTGATTCTTGTAAATTTTTTTCGAAATAAATTTTCTTAAACGTTTTCTGATCATTAAAAAAAAAAAAAAAAAAGTGGCGTAATTACCTGCACGTGTTGGTAAATACGCCACTTTTGTACTTTTTTTTGCAACGCTTATAGGGGGGAGGGGGCTTGGCCGAGGGGGCTGATTTTTTTGTGGTAGGTAGTCAAATGTTCACCCTTTCCAATGACCTACTTACATTTTTTGGAGGGCACTTGAGGAACACTCCAGACCTCCTCAAACGTTAGGGTGGCGTAATTAGCTGCACTTACCTTATAATTTTGATTAATAAATGTGATTCTTTAGGCTAATACGTATTTATGATATTCGCGATAAATATATGAGTCGTCGTTAGTGAAGTGCGTGAAATAATCAATTTCTTTCGTAATAATAACGCTAGAATTCAATTTATCTTTACAATTGAAGAAAAAACAATTAATTCTATTTAAAATAATTCGGTTCAGTACAAAAATTATTCATTTATTACCAATGATGAAATTTTATCCTAAATAATCAATTGTAGTTTATCGTTTTACCACCAGATACCGACTCTTTCGGTGAAGGATCCCAGTTGTGAAATAAAAAAATCTTTGCTTTCGTATCTTTTGGAAATATTCGGTCGCCAATACAATTTATTTTCTATATTTTTACTTTTATTGCATTAAAAATATTTTTTTTAAAGTTCTTATCAAAATTCTGGTGTTTGGAGATCTGAATTCAATTCCAGCATAATTAAATAGAAGTGGCGACTAAAATAAAAATTTCAATAGCAGAAATCTTTACAAAATCTTTATAAACAATGTCGTGATATTTGAATGATACCTAAAAAAAAAAATTAGCTTATCAAACCATCGCTTTTGAAGTGTACAATCTGTATATCTATAGTCCGTGCAATTTAGTTAGACGCTTGGACGTTGAGGTACCGTCACAATGATGCGTAGTGGGGTAACATGCAGTTGTCACAAAGCGTTTGAAAATTTTTTTCATAGTAAAGATTGATTTTTTTTTGCTATTTGTAAATTATGAATGAGAACTCTTTTTCTTTTTTAGTTGTTGTGATAGAAGAAATTATATTGAAAAATCAACGTTTTTTTTTTTTCACGAACCAACGAACCGATACTATTTTCTTTATCACCTCATTTTTAAAGTAAATTTTATAAACCAAAAACCACAACATTATCAATAGGTATATAAAAACATTTTATTTTTTAATGCAAATTGGAAAGATTGTTAACCATCAATTTATCATTTTAAAATGAAAAATATGCGAACAAATTGATGGTAGAAAATTGCAGCAATATAATTATTTATGATACATTCATATTTAAAAAAATTTCCGCGTATAATTGAAAATTCAAAAACGATTTACAAAGTCGTTTAATATGCGCCCAACCTTATACAACCCTTCTCATTGGCCAGCGCAATACAACAAAACATTCCCGTGTAAACTCAAGCGTCTAAGTAATTTGCACGGACTGTAGTCGAGATTAGTTTTTTAATTTTTACTATCATGATTTTGTTTATTGGAATATTGATTTTATTGGTAACATATCATGTTCTGATTTAAACTAAGTACCGAAGTTATAGTCATCACTTGAATAAGGGTTAGGTATCACTGATACTAACACTCAAGTCAGTAACTAAACTAAGAGTTGAGTGGTTTTTAATTCATAGTCGATACTAGAATTGTTACTAACTAAGGTTCCTTGTGTAAGGAACACTTATACTTACAAGTGAAATTATGGTGCGATGTTGCCAGTACATTTTTACAAATTTTATCCAGTCAAAATGACTAAAGGAGAATAATCGGCTGCTTATTTTATGTAGCTTTTTTGTATGAGTTGAGTTCATATCAGTTGACACTTAAGTGACGAGTATGAATTCGATCCCAAGTATGGACTCGAAAGTTTTTCAAGGATTTGAAATCTCTACATCTATAACATATTGATTAATTTGTCAAAAATTCGAGTATTTCAGATGGTTTGCGAAAGCTTGAAACGTTTGAGTGATTTAGAAAATTCTCAAGGGCTAAATTTTTTGCATTCTACAAAATCGGATGTCAGGGTGAGGGACTATGAATTAGGCGCTTACTTGGATTTAACCTTCGCAAATAAATGATATGTATGAATACTTTTATGAAAGGAAAAATTTATTGCGAAAATACAATTGGTTTTTGTAAATGTGTTATATTATTTACAGTTACATATACTCGAATACAAGTAAAAATTATATTTAAACGTTTGCACTTGCATTTTTCATCGTAATAACAGACTATCAGTGATAATATTATTCTATATAAAAAAAAAAGGAGAGTATGATTTTAACGTTCTTTTTTCTTTGTTCCTTCTTTCATAATTTTCTCATAATTGAATATATCAACTGGAACCTTCAGAAAAGACAATCCCAATCCTTCAAGACGTGTTTGAGTCACCTTACAACAATATCCTTCCATATTCTCACTATTAATGGCATCCCAGCCGTTTCCTTTACATATATCTTTTTCGCATAGTTTCTTTTCCGAAGACCCTATATCGTTGTTCATGGCGATAATAATACCAGTTCGGCTTTTCTCTTCCATTACCAACATCCACCATATCCGCGGTATAGTAACTGTTTCCTTGTGTAAGTATATGCGTTTTCCATTTACTTTCATAGACCCATACGTTCCGTTGTAAATCGTAAATATGAGCTGAAAATAAGTAACATTAATATCTTTTAAAATAACTTCGAGTTGGAGATGAAAATTAAGAAATGAATGAAAAATGAGTTTTTTAGAAACGAAAACCCGAAACTTTCGAAACAAAGTGGATGCAAAAATAGTCTTTAATTTATTACATCTTCATTCGTGAGAGTTTTCCGATTCCAGACAAATCTCCTAATCAAATTCCATCTATCAAATCTCGATTTCCATATAGGACGTATGTTAACGAAAAGCTCATGTACGCCTCTGAAAAGTGTAGTAGAAATATCTATTTTGGGTGTAAGCATTTGCGGTACTAAATAAAAATCATCTTTAGAAATTAATTCGTTTTTGAACAATTCCTTAAATTTGTCCTTTTGCTTATCCTGAAAAGAAATATATGTAGTGAATGATTTGAACTGTTTATTTTTCATTGTATCCGCCTACGCTGTCGCCACTTGTGATATAACTCACTTGATCATAGATGTCTGACATGAAAGTTAAATCGTCATCGAAATCTTGGTAATCACCTTCTTTTAAAGTTTTTACCTCAATGTTTCTCAATTCTTCTAACATTTGGCTTGATTCTATCCACGGTACATGTGTCGACATAGTATGCCTTGTGAATAAAGTCTGTTTGATATTTTTATTGTAACAGAGCATGCGTACACTTCTATAACATGCGATTGTTTCGATTCGATAATCGAAATTAGCTGAAATATTAACATATCGAGAGTATAAAATGATCATGGAATATTTTATGAAAAATTTTAACGAATTTGAATTTACGTCGGTTTCTTGTTTTGCGGTGGTTTCTGGTTGTTGCTCAGATTTTTCGTCATCGGCGTCAAAATCAAATTCATCCGAAGTTGATTTTTCTTCTTCTATAGGTGCCACGTCATCGATGTGGGATTTTTTCGTTGGGTTGCATATCTAGTAGGGGCAGATTTTACGAAAATAGTTTCATAATTCGATACAAATATCGTTCACCATCATGTGTTCAGTGCTGACTCACCTTATACTGAAACGAATACCAAGTACCTCCATCTCCACAGCTAAATAGCTTTACCAAAGTTGGTTTAAACTTTTCCTTACAAATGACTGGTCTAGACTCGGATGGTTTCTGTTTGATGTGAAAACAACGATCTTGCGAAAAGTTTTGTTCTGCTGGGCATATGAAGACGATGTCTTCGACGTTTTTGCGATAAAAATAAGGATAGGTTTTAGTCAACTTGACAGCTTTATCGAAAGCCTCAGGCTTGAAGTCTCTATTTTCGAATCGTGTGTTGGCTGAAATCAGTGTTTCAGAAAAGTCGAATTATGATCAGGTGTGAATACGAGTTAAACGCATAAATTATTTGGCTAACAATATCTTACCGTTTGTATTTGCTGTAGACTCCGAAACGTCAAAAACATAGAAAATCGTTATCGATAAAATGACCAACGAAAAATTAGACATTTTGGAAAATTACGGAAAACAAATTCTTCTAGACGTTCGTCAAATCAGTGCACGTAAACGCGAATATATTCCGTAGTATGTTCAACGTATTGAACTATCGAAGTACGAAGTATTCTATTTTCGTAGAAGTTTCATAAATTTTTCATTTTTTTGAAGGCTTGGTGGGGCAAAAAATCAATAAAAATTTTACCTCTATCGCTATGAGAATTCAAGTTGACGTATACTCAGCTGAGCATTGAAATATATATGGCCTAGTTCATGAACATACGTATGTTATGTACTTGAGTAAACTAAAAATTTCGCGTGTTTTTGAAACGAGCGAATTTTTTCGTTGTATGGCACCTACAAACGTTGTTTTGCCATATAAATTATTTCCAACTCCCCTTCAAATGTATTCGCGAAGCTGAAATCAAGGAACTTTGGTCACTTGAACTCGTTTTGTCATGTTACGCCAAAAACATTTCGACATCTACCGATAACCTCTCCTCCCCTCCAACATCATGTATGAAGTTGAATTTGAGATATAATGTATTTCTTACCTCCAATAATCATATGAGTTAATATTAATTACATTTTAACTGATTTGAGGCTCCTCAAGTTGTACTCAAATTTTGATAAATTGCCATTTTGGATCCGATTTGACCCAAATTCAAGATGTCATATTCTGGTCAACAGCTAACCCCACACACAAAGATCGGTCTTTCTGAGTTAATTTGTTGAGGAGATATAAAAAATTCAAGGAATTTCATGACTCAAAGCTTCCTCAAAAAGCTGCTTTCTGCTCCAAATTCCCTTCATAATACACTTAGGAAGCTCAAATTTGGATATGTTGGTGTCCGTAACTTAATCTTTTATATGAGATCAAAAACGAAGGATTTGAATTTTTTGACCCTTGTCTAGCTCTCCTTAAAATTTGAGTGATCCGCCATTTTGAATTTTATCGAAAAAACAAAAAAAGTAATTTTGTCGCATTTCTAAGAAAAATCTCTCCGTTATGTGAAAAAAATGCCATTTTACCGGTAGACGACGAGAAATGATGCCACTGCATCCGTAGATGAATCTATAAATATATTTTTTCGCCACACGTAGTGCGGGCGGGTATTCATAAAATTCGCTCGGACTGTTCTTGAAAAGGCCAAAAAGTACTTTTTTTGTTTTTTCGATGAATTTCAAAGTAGCGGGTCACTCAAATTTCGAGAGGGGCTGAAGAAGGGGCAAAAAGTTCAAATTTTTCGTTTTTGATTTCATATAAAAGAATAAGTTACGGATACCGACATATCCAAATTTCAGCTTCCTAAGTGCATATTTAGAGGAGTCCCAGCAAAAAACGGCTTTTTGAAGAAGTTTTAGTCATGAAATTTCTTGAATTTTGCATATCTTCCCACCAAATCGAGTTCAAGAGGTCAAACTTTTTGTGTGCGGTGAGTTGGTGGTCAGAATATGACCTCTTGAATTTGGATCAAAATGGATTCAAAATGGCGGATTATCAAAATTTTGAGTAGAGCTTGAGGAGCCGGATTCAGGAATTTTGATTATTGAAAGAAATCACACATAATTTGTAAAATGACGTAAGGAAACGAATGATGATGAATATATTGTTAATATAATTATTCTTGTATTGATTAAATGGCGTATTTTATGAATTTCTTTTGTAATTAAATTTTCTGAAGTAAAAGGCCCATTGTGTATGTCGTATGCATTTAAATGAAAAATTCAACCAAGTGTAAACTTTAATTTTATTGTACTTACAAAGTAAGTAACATTTTCTCAAAATCATTATGCTCAATATTAAATTTAAGTATCGAAGTAATAAAAGAAAAAATGCTTTGTCTCTCCTCACTCTTCCAATGACAGAGAAGGACACCTATGATAAAAAAAAAATGAAAATCATATCAAAATATCGGAGGTTTCTTGATCTTCATAATCTTTATCAGGTAGTTTTAAAACATCAGTAATGTTTCCAACGGTTTGGGTCAGTTGCAACTTCTTCACAATTTCTTCAGTAGCTTCGCAACACTGAACATGGATATTCTGTATCTTATCTTCTTTTTCGATTTTGGTCCAATTATATTTTTTTGCAAATACTCTCGGAACACAAGTAATCTTGAGTTTTCAAATTATAATTGTTGGAGATATCATATAAAACTATAACAATCGCTTTACCATCGGAGCTTCGCAATAGTTTCACCCATTTTGATGGTGTCGTTTTCGTGTATATCGTTGTGCTCCTGTGCAACTGAAATAAAACCAAAAACGTAAGCAGCCATGTTGCATCACTTATGCTATGTTTTTAATAGACTTGCTCAGATTTGCAGGCAATGTTGTCAACAACGTCACACCTGTTCACAGGGTCGGGCATGATCCGAATAAACGTGATCCGAATCATGATTCGGATCACGAACTTTGATCCGTTCAATGATTCGAATCCATTTCGAATTAATGATTCGTGATCCGTGATCCGAATCATTAAATCGAATTGATCTGTGATCCGTGATCCGAATACTTTTTTGCTATTATCCGAATCGCGAATCAGCGAATCCTGTATTCAAAATTTCAAATTCAGAATCAGAAGCCAAAAAAAAAGAAACAAACAAAGCATTAAAATCAACAAGTTACAACTAGGGTACTAAAGGAGGGGGTAAAATGGGTCGCCGTCATATTTGTTCAGTTGTTTACATTTTTTTCTCTTTCAGCGGCTATATCACAGGAAAGAGAGTTCATCGCATTGTTCATGATTCAATTTTTATAATAAATTAATCAAAAGTATCAAAAGCACAACAATAAATAAACTTTCAAGACAAAAGTTCACAAATCCACTTTTCAGCTCAACTTGATAAGAGAAAAAAATGTAAACAACTGAACAAATATGGCAGCGACCCATTTTACCCCCATCTTTTAGTACTCTAGTTACAACTAATAAGTTATATATTTCAAATTCATAATTTTACACTACAAAATTATTTGAAGAAAAAAAAATTTGATCCGTGATCCGTGAAAATTGATCCACGGATCAACATCTGATCCGTGATCCGTGATTCGAATTACATTTTTAAATATGATCCGTGATCCGTGATTCGGATCCCAAACTAATTTTGATTCGTGATCCGTGATTCGGATCTTTTTTTTTTGATTCTGCCCGACCCTGACCTGTTCTCAATACCAAGACTAAATCTCCTCAAATTATTTAGCTCCATGCTTCAACTCACCTTTGAATTCGCTTAAGGGAATTGTAATTTGCATATGTCTGTAATTTGACCTTTCTCTTTCATATGAAACTATAGTCGAACAAGTTGTTTACCTTGATTACATTTTGAGCACTATGAGTGCTCCTTGTCCTCTCCAAAGGTGTCTTGCGTAGTATTTTTTATACACACAGAAACCACATGAGCGTATTTTCAGCGAATGAATATTTCTCAACACTTTTTTAGTTTTTTGACCATTCGCCATTTTTAATAAATTTTGACCCAAATTCAAAATGTCTTATTTTGGCATCTTACAAAGCCTACGTACGAATTTCGAAGTTATTGAGTGCATTCCACGAGGAGATAAGGATACGCGATGTATGAAATTTCGTAACTGGTCTCTCTCGGAGACTTTGAACTGGAGCAGGATTATTTTTTTTATAAAATAAATTTTTTAATACGAATTAATTTTTAACCCCCTCCCCTTGCCCTTCTCTTTCTCTTCGCATCTGGGAAATGCAATAGGGTGATATGAGTTTTTTTTTTTTTTAATTTTGAAGTGATGGGATGAAGTCACAACACTTGCTAAATGATCTTGAAAATTACCATAATAACTCCAGACCACCCATTCTATTTTGAAATTTTCCAGAAAAAGTTTAGGAAAATTGAAAAATTTCCAAAAAATCATCTGTTTTTTGCTTAAGAAGTTGGAAGTTGGGTTCAGGTTCAGGTTCAAATGGGTGGCAAGGACCATGCACTTTGGCTATTTATAGCCCATTGTGCCCATGAGTTACTCTTTTCTTCTTTCATATGAATCTGTTGAATAACATTTTAAATCTTTTGTTTTCTCCCATTTTTTTTTGAAGGTGAAATCCTCTTTTCCTCTAAAAGGTCACCTGTGTTCAAGGATTTAGGATTTAGTATACTTCTTGCTTCTGGTGATTATTACAGTCTGTATTTATTAAATTTGAGCTATTCAAGGCCCCGCAAACCTTCCACAAATTTTCAACAGTCACCATTTTGGAACCACTTTAACCTAAATTGAAGCGGTCATATTCTGATAGGCTATTCATTTTGCATAACAAATTTGAGTTTTATTGGTTGATTTGGTAAGGAGATCTGTAAGATTTAAAACATTTTATGACTCGCAACCTCTCCACAATTCGTTTTTTTTGCTCTTACTCCCTTCTAAATTCACTTAGGAAGCTTTAGCTTGGATATTTTGGTGTCTTCAACTCGTTCCTTTGCATGAGTTTGTACACAAAAATATCGATTATTTGCCCCTTCCTCCAGCTTCTCTGGATGTTTGAATGTACCGCCATTTTGAGGGATATTTTAAGACCTAATTTTGCTACGAACTAGGAACAAAACATGTGCAACAAAAAGTTGGACATTTCACAAGTGTGATTATATATATGGTCTGAAACACCAACATATGAATTTCCCTCTCTCCTCTCAATTCCTCATTCCCAAATCAGTTAAGACTGTAATGGCTATCCTTTCTTATTAAAAGCTTAGCTAGACAATATAGTACTCGAAGAATAACCTAATGTATCTATTCATATATTAGGGCATTTACCTCGGCTTTATCCAAATGGTGCCATATGGTCTCGTTTAGCTCGTTCCATGTAGAATCTAGCCTGGGATGTTGACGTTTTTGATTGAGAGGGATGAGATTTACATATCTCGCGTATACTGGATCTATATCTATGTAAGGTATCAATAGTTGGTTTTTGAACGTAGAATTTTCCTGAAAGCAAGTCCTGATTCCATGAGATCTTAATAGGAAAAATCTAGGATTAGGAATCAAATTTTATCTGATCGTTTACTTGTTCGTACGATTCTAAACTGGGAAAATCTTGTATAAACTTTGATTTGATTGTGTGCATGGTATATATAACTTCGGATTTATTTTCGTTAAGCAAAACGAGTATATTAAGATCGGATTCGATAACTGTGGACGAAACGAGTAATGTGAGTTTTTTTTTTTTTAAGTAAATAAGAAATGATTCACTTACGAGTTTTTTTTCTCCAGACGTATTCATCGCCCAAGGGATGTTTTTGTAGCATATCTATAGCGGTATGAGAATTGAAACGATTACTTGTAAAATTTAAGTATATCGACGAGTTAAATCTGCTTAATGAAGAATATAAATTACATCGTATTGGAAGCTATATAAAATTCCTTCACCGTCAGAGCATTCATTTGATTCTACTAGCCTTGGTTTGAAGTCATGAAGGCATTTTTTTCTTCCATCCGTAATATCCTCAGGGAATATACACTGGAAATTGGGGAATTGGTGAGACGCAATTTCTCGCAGATTTGAGTCAGGGCATGCCTCATGAGTAGAGTCAGTTGTAGATGATGATGCCATGTATTTTAATGTAGCATCGTAAACGAGAGGCAGTGGCTTCTTATAGATGTCCTTATCAATTTTTTCAGCCAGTTTTGGATGTAATTGGATTTGAGGGGAGTCGTCTGTATTCGCAAAAATGAATTTATTGTTTTTTTTTTTTTTTTTTAAATATTTTATAATTATGTTTTTGAAAGCGATAAAAAGCTGATTTTCAAGCATAGGGAAATATTGTATTTTTGAGATTGAATTAACTTACTATTTAATCTTGCCAACGCCATTAGAAACATCGAGAAAATTGGAACAATGTTACGAATAAAATTCTTCATACTGCTCAATGATATACATTAAGGAAATTCCTCGATTGTAAGGAAAATGAAAATTTCGATTGTTATGTAATTTAAAACCGTAACTCTGCGACTCCTACGTTCGAATCGTTTACACGTATAATAAAAATTATTATGACGTTATCAAAGTAGTATTGGTTTTTCAACTACTACGTTGCGGTGTTTTTCAAGCTTGAAATTTCGTTTGCCTAAACGTATGTACGAAATTGCGCCTGGCTTCTGAGGTTTATCACTACTTTTCTTGTTCTGTTGTACGTACCCGCATGTAATATATTTTGCAAAAAGTTCGATCTAGCTTCTATGCTTGGAATATTGGAACTTATGTGAAACAATAAGCCCAAGTCTTTTGACTTTGTAGAGAAGTTAAATAAGACCAATTTTTTGCGAAATTGTACTTTCGAACCATGTAGTTGAAAATTTGTCGTTTTCGAAAATCCTCGGTGTTGACCCTCATTCCACACGGACATGGAAATTCTATATCTATATTAGATACATGGATTGCGTATAATCACAATGAAACATATCGAATTTTAAAACGTAAAAATAAAAATCGAAATCACAACTGCGCATGCGCAGATCAAATACGATGGATTAGTTCGTTAGAATCTCTAAGCCATCAGAATACGGTAGTGATGGAAGGAAAATATTCTCAAAAAAAAATATTACCTTTGACTATATACCCCTGGACCGCTCGAACTCATTGTTTAGAATAGCACAAATTTCTGTTAATATCAAGCGATAGCTCTCAGACCAAAATGCGTCTGCGCATGCGCGAGTTCAAAGTTATCAATATTATTTCGAGTTTTGAGTACAACAAGTTCAACTGGTATCAGCTCTTCCTATTGTTATCTTTAACTCGCGCATGCGCAGACTTATTTTGGTCTGAGAGCGTTCACTTGACATCGACAGAATTTTTCTTTACAGTTCGAGCGGTTCAGGGGTATATAGTCAAAGATATTACCGCATTTTTGAATATTTTCTAGAATATTCTTTGAGTTTCGAAGAGAATATTTTAATACATTCTCATGACGTGTTGCATATTAAATACTCGTAAGAATGAATAGATCATAGTAAAAGCCTATAAGGCTGGAATATGTTTCAAATTAACAATAAATGAAATGAAATCAAATTAAAAAAAAATCATTCAGTACAACGTGGGGTTTCTCTTTTTATAGATTTTTTGTTTAGTATTAGGTGAAAAAGATTATGCATTTGGCATAGGCTTGGAGTCCAAGAGGTGAATAAGGTGAAATTATGTTGTGAAAGCGGAAATTCATTTTCCCATCTCTACGCATGCTTTATTTTAAACAGGAGTGTAAATAAAGACTTCATAAAAAAAATAAAAAAAATTAAAAATTAAATTAATTTAAAAAAAAAATAAAAAATGAAAATGATAAATAAAATATAAATTATATCTATATATGAAATTATAGATGAAATTATGAAATAAATTGATCTAAAATTAATATTAAAGCCAGATACTGTTTGAGGTAATTTGATAAAATACGGTATTTACCTAGACCTTCCTAAGCAAGATGTAATTGCCATTTTGGAAACCCATGAACAATGAAGAAATGAATAAGAGCTTATTTTTAAAATATAAGACTTACAAATTATAATTAAACATACTACATAAATTATGTTATAATAATGAATTTATCAATTTATAAATTATATTGGGTATTATCAGAAAAAACACGAAATTATGTATTTTTACATATGTAGGTATTTTTGAGACCCCTGAATGCTGGAAAAATTGTTATGCAGTTTTTCTTTATGTGATAGAAATAAAATATGATCTCCAAATGCAAAAAATTTTCAAAATTTTCAAAAAAACATTTTTTTCAAATATATTAAAAAATTGTAAAATTTTCAAACATTAACTTCATTATGGGGTTCATAGATATTAACGTAAAAGACTGAAATTTTTTTTACACATTATTGAAGCCATTTTATAACTCATAAGCTTTTGGCCCTATCACCTTTCAAAAAAATTTGAAAATTGCTTCACCTAGTAAAAAGGCGTTGTGGTATCAAAAAATCGATTTTTTAATAATTTTGCCCCCCTTTCTCCCCGCAATTTTCCTCATCGTGTTGTAGATAGAGTGGTAAATTCGCATTGAAATATTTGTTTTGTTTCTCAAATACATAGATATTTCAAGCATCGAGTAATTATTTCTCCAACGAAAATTGCATTTTTTTTTTCAATCTAGGAAAATACAACTTTGGGAATTTGTAAAATGTGTTGAAATCTGATATGATGCAATATTTCACGTTGGCGATGTATCATTTGCTATTTTATAACATCAAGACTAATTAATCGCATAAATTATTAATTTTTGAGTTCTCCTCTAATCGTAAGATAACTTGAGATTTCATTTTGATTTAACAACAGGCATAGCTTTGCATCGCATAGAATTAATGTTTTTTGCAGTATCAAGGAAAACATTATATACCTACGTAGTCTTGGGAAAAATTCAAAAATTAGTAATTTACGTGGGAAAGTAATTTTAATATTAAGTGGAAAATGATTCATGTGTCTAATGTGAAATATAGAGTATTTATAATGACTGGTCTAGGTTCTAATTGGTCATATGTTACGTGTGTAATGACCAATCATAACCCTAGAATGTGATAAAATGTAGGTAGTTTCATTTCTACCTTCCTAAATAATATCGTTCAGTTTTCAGGGAACGACTAAAATTCGTTTGTGATTTGAATCATCAGCTGATTTGTGTTTTTATTTTATGAGTTAGTCGAGGTAAATTTATAACATTCCAACTTGCTGATTGGTTGTTACAGGCGTGACGTATGACCAATTAGAACCTAGACTAGTCATTATAAATACTCTATTGCACATACGAGATTTTTGCATATTTCAAGGATTCCTAAAGTTATACCTCTACAAATTAAAATGAACGAATGCAATTTTATGGGATTTGGTGATGAAAATCTAGAAGTAGATTTTACCACTTTATCTATGTGTAGTTCGTAGTATAGGAGAGAAGATATGAGTGATAGTAAAATGATTAAAATAATTATCGATTTTTTTGATAGAATATCTTTCTATACAGCTGCATGAATAATGTGTATTCTTAGAACACATTTTAATCATAAAAAATGCATGAGCGTACTTCAGAGAAGAGAGAAGGGTGACAAAGAGGTATTAAAAATTTCCCAAAGAGAAAACTTTCCTTCATTTTCTAAACATAAATCGATTTAAAATAATCCCCACCTCCATATTGTCTCGCCTATCGCTTCATTATTTTAGATCATGGAAAAAAAAATGATAAACTTCGAACTATATTCTAGAAATTTTTTCGATTTAGGACTTTAGCATTTCTTTGCTAAAAGTAAAGATCTCTTATGAGTTTGAGAAACCATTCCTCATTCAAGGTATCATGTACCACAATTATCAGATCACAGGCACAAGGCTCCAACGCAGATAAACTTTAGAAACAGTTTCATCGACTCTTTTCCCAAAACAAATCGTAGAATTACCATCGAACGCGTTAATCTAAAATTACACATGAAGTATGACTGCATTGTGTCTAATCAATCGATGATTAATGATAATTGACGTGGGCTTCGTGGAAGCACAGCTCGTTGGTTTTCATTGGAATCGAATCGTCGTGTATCGTAATTCGAGCGTCGAAAAACAACGAATTCTTTCTCGATCGAAATTAAATTTATTATTACTATGTAATTGTTGTTGGAAAAAAAGATGAGACCAAGAAGATTCTCGTATCCGGCGAATTGATCGTTTTTGGGCGTGGTCGAAGTTGTCGCCTAGGCCCGACGGTTGACTCATAGTCGCACCGGAGAAAAAGAGAATTACGTATGACGTAGCCCTACTCCAATCTCTCTGCTCGCCGGTGCAGTTGTACTTGTGCGGCTGGCGACCGGTGTTTACGTGCAGTCGTGCATTCTAAAGTTCAGTAAGTTGGTGATCGTTGTGTACGTCTGGCTCTTTCGTTGTTTCGAATTGTGGTGGTGTTCGCGTATCACGTATCTTTATTCGCCGTTTCATCGAGCAAGGTATTAATTAAATTTTTCAATGTATTCATATTAGAGATTCAGATTTACCAAGTTTTACGCGAATTTTATTTCCACGTACGAAGGGCTTGGTACGAGGATATCGCGTGTTTTGCGATGCGGGTTTATTCGTGGATGTTTTAATTTTAACGAGCAGATGGAAATAATACGTTGTTGTTGTTGCGGTGGCTGTGCGTGATGTTATTAAAGCAAACATATCGGTAAATTAATCGACACGTAATTAATTGCGTGTAAGGAGACCCATACGTGTCGGTGAAGAACGGTTATTGGCGGTATCGGATTTATAGTGTTCATATACTGTTTTGCTCTGTCGTATTTATTTTTTATGATTTTTTGTAATTGGTAGTGAATCGGAGTCGAACATATTATCGTCGTGAATTGTGGCTGTGGTGTAGATTGAGCTTTGAGGGGTATGTTGGGAAAATGTATTTTTGAAACATTTTCCAAGCTATTAGTGAATAATTGTATCTAATAAGTGTGTTGTAGAAAGATTGAGAATGTATTGAACTTAATGCTACTCGTGTTATTCTTCTACTACATATAATAGGTACCATTATTTATGTTTTTTCTTTTCTTAGTACAATAAATAAGGAAATTTCATCATCTTGAAAATATGCAGAAATTTTTAAATCGTTGGTTCTAATTTCTTTTTTTTTTTACCAAATGATTTCATTTTGTAATTTTCATAAAATTAAAGGCTAGTAGAGCTCCGGTTGCATTCTTATATTTAGTCTATGAAATGAAAAAAACTGAAATTCCCGAACCATGAAATTTTTTTCGTACATTAAATTTACCTCACCTCCTCCACCACCACTGTTTAGAAAAATACAATTTTTTAAGCTTATTCAGAAATTACTAATTCTTCAAACATAGATAGATAGCGTAATTAGGGTCTCTACATTACAAAAAAAAAAAAAAAAAAAAAATGAAGAAAGAAAATAATATTAGAATTTTTTGCTTTTTTATCATTTTTGATCAAATTTCATGCTATGCATGTAACGCACGAGTTTTCCATATTTTTCGGACTTTTCGTATGCGGTATACACTGTAGACTTATTCACAGACGTAATGATCTGCAATGGTGGTCCCAACGTAGAACTGGGGAGGAAGAAGGGCATGGAGACAGATTGCCTCCGTGCCTGGATTTTGCAAAGGACGTTTAAATCTAAATTTTAGATTTTAAAAGTGCTCTCAACTCCCATTTTTTTCATTTAATTTTTTTGAAATTTTCATTGATTTGAGAAGAAATTGAAAAGAAGGCCCAAAAATTATTTTTGCTCTTGGGCTAATTCTGGCTCTGCGCGGTCCTGATTCTAAGCTCTAAATTCTCTTTGTTTAAAAAAAAATTATCGTTAGTATTTGTTCCTTTTACGATATTTCAAAATTAGGAATGAATATTCTCTTTTATTACTCAGCTTGATTTTGTACTTTTCTCGCGTAGTGAATAGCCAGCTGTGTAGCTGGAAAAATTGAAATAGCTAAATGCAACTTGCCAATGTAGAAATTTTTTTGCTCCTGTATTTTTCTTATTTCATTGATTGTCATTATTTTAATATTTCGGTTTTTTTTTTTTAATGCGTGGTATCATTTATATTTTTGTTTTATTGTTTCATGAAATTAAAGATTAGCGTGGAATTTCAAAAATAATTAATTTTTTCGACTCATCATTTTTTATCGTCTCAAAATTAAAGTTTTTAAAATGAAAATCACGTATTTCGTGTTACTGAAAATTTTAAAATTACATTCCCCTCCCTCTCCCTCCCCTAATCACCTACAGTTTGAATAATGCTCTGTACTTCGATTCGCATTCGCAGTAATGTTCGCAGAACTTACTTATCCAATAAATTCAAGCTGTTAGTACTGTTTGAAGAAAGGTATGGCCAACGAGGTGTTTGATTTTATTTCAGTGTTTCTTCGGGCCTTCGTTTCAAATCAATGGATAGTCTTTACTGCTGTCATAGCATTTGCATAGTTTGTCAGCAGTTATTACAAAAAGAACTCAAATACTATTGAATTGATTTCGAAAACAATGTTTTGCGATTTTTTTGCTTCTCAGTGGGACCTCATATTCGAAGTAAAAATAGAAAATCCCGGTTCTTTTTATGTTGAATATTTTTTTCCACGAATTAATTCACATTACTAGGAACCTATGAGGTGTTTTAGTGGTTCTTAGAATAGTATTCATTTTTTTTCTTTTACTAGCTTCGATGAAAATGATTTCCTTTTCATTTGTAGCTTTTGAGGCAATACTGAAAAATTAATTGGATGTTTTTGTGGCGAATTCCACGAGCTTCTGAGCGCATATGAGGCGAGTTATGAACGAAAAACTAAAATTTTTTTATCCTTTGATTCATGATTGAGAACAACGTACATATTGAATTCTACATTCTAGCTTGTCGCTGAATATTTCGAAGCCCTAATTTCGTTCTTTATTGACTGCAAATAGACTAATATTAAATATTGGGTGATTAATGTGTATAAAGAAATGTTTTGTGTTGTCATGGATGTTGAAATGAATGCGAAAATATTCGCGGAAAAAAGTGAGAAAGTAGGTAAAGGAATAGATTTTTATGCGCTAGCTGTTCTAGGAATCTGTATTTATTGATGAACTGACAACAAAAAACCAGAAACGTTTTTGTAATGTATTCAGTGCGTATGGACAGAATTCTGTTTCTCTCCGAAGTGGAAGGGGATAGTAGACTCCAGATGACTACCAGGAATAGAAAAGATGAAAGTATTTTTAATCTTTCAAGTGGATGGGTACACTGGGGTGGAAAGAATTTTGATTTTATTAAAAAATCCATTTTGTTTAGGGCTCGATAGTTGCAAAATGACTGCAAATGTATACCTAAAAAACGCCAGCTTCCAAAGGAATATTTATACCTTCCGTAATTGGGACAGTTTTGGAAATGTTATGGCTCAAAAAAATATACATTTTAAAGAATTAATTTTGGCAATTGAAAAAATTATTTTTATCCTAAGGCCATATTTTATTTTCTGAAGTTCAGCAAAAAAATTATTTACCTACTTATTAACATATAAGGATTCTAAAACTTTTCCAAAATATGTGAAAAACTCGAATTTCGTGTATTTTTTACATTACATTCAATACTACTTCCAAGTTGAAGTTCACAAGGTAAAAAATGGCTTTTAGGTGCAAAAAATTTTCAATTTGACCAAAACTAATTTTTTTTAATCTTTTCTTTTCAATTTGTGAAACTCACGAACATTGAGTAGGTTATTATAAATATTAATTTGGTTGGCTGAAATTTTTTAGGCATTCTTTTACGATTTTTGCAACTTTCAAGCGTTGAACCAAATTGATTTTTTAAAAAAACCAGAACTCCTTCCACCATTCAGTGCACCTCAGCATCAGTCAAAATGAAATTAATGATTTGAAAAATTTCAAAACAATTATTATTGGGCACTTTGAATTTGTTTTGCGTCCAAAATTCACATTTCGCAATTTAAAGATTGATAAAATATTGGTCTTGAATTTTTTCAAAATTTAGGGGTCCAAAATTTTGTAATGTTTTTTTTTTTTTTTTTTTTGAAAAACATGTAAGTTTGTGTATTTTTGAAAATGAATAGTGAATGTGTAATTTACCAATCTCGTGCATAGTATGGACTTGATGAAGCTTTTTAGGACTCAGGAGACGAAACATGCCCGATTTTTAGCTCACAGGGGTTCTTAAAGAATACCTTTTTTTGTTGTAAAACTCTTAAAAATGCCATGAAATAAGGTTGTGATACTTTAGGAACCCATGTGAAGTGAAAATTGGGCATATTTTGTTCTCTGAGTTGTAAAATTACGAATAAAATCTATTATGCTTACGTCATACTATAAATTACACGTTTGATATTCGTTTTTGAAGATACACAAAATTTTGTTATTTTTTCAGAAATTATTCAAAAAATATTTAGAACCCCTAAATCTCGAAAAATTTGATATTTAAAAAATTTTGTTCTCTTAACCCCTCAATAGTCGCACCATTGGTCACTTCGACCATAAAGGGATGATAGTCGCACCCTGGTCACTTCGACCCTATATAGTAAATAAGTCGCGCCCTGGTCATTTCGACCGTAGTCGCACCCTGGTCACTTCGACCGTGTATAATAAGTAAGTCGCGCCCTGGTCATTTCGACCGTAGTCGCGCCCTGGTCACTTCGACCGTGTATAATAAGTAAGTCGCGCCCTGGTCATTTCGACCGTAGTCGCACCCTGGTCACTTCGACCGTCTATAGTAAATAAGTTGCGCCCTGGTCATTTCCACCATATACTAGGTGACTACTTGTTCCCAGCGCCCAAGTGACAAAAATAGTCAAGCAAAACAATTTATCTACTGCTATTTTTTTTTCAAAATGAGATTCTTACTCATGAAAAAAATTAGCTAGAATAAAGTTTTGCAAAAAATTTCTGTCTTCTTCTTCTAAATTATCTTTCTCAATGTTGGAACAGCATTATCAGTCAAGTGTATATAAGATAAACCATTAGAAGCTACAACCAAAAAAAATTGGTCGAAATGACCAGGGTGCGACTATAGTTGTATTATTCAACTTTGGTCGCGCCCTGGTCATTTCCACCAATCGGCCGAAAAGACCAGGGCGCGACTGAAATTATATTATTCAACTTTGGTCGCGCCCTGGTCATATCGACCGATCGGTGGAAATGACCAGGGCGCGACCAAAAAATATTCTCATAAACGTGCGACTATAGGGGGGTTAAGATGATTGAATATAACTTTTGAATGCAAAAAAATTAAATCAGCCAAAAATAATTTTTTTTTTGAAATATTTAATAAATAATAATGTTTTCATCAATTTATAGAATATCTCTCCATTCACTTTGAGAAATGAAACTTTTGAATTTTTTTATGGGTATTTAGCTATTATTTTTCTTCAGTTCTCTCTCCATTCTTCATAGTGGAATATACATTTATGTTGAAGCAACTGGGAGTTTCTTTTTACCATAGTGAGCTGGACCAAGTAATGCGAGCATAATTTTTTGCTTAAACAAAATTAGAAGTTACAAAAAGCTTCATCAAGTCCATACTATGCACGAGATTGGTAAATTACACATTCACTATTCATTTTTAAAAATACACAAATTTACATGTTTTTCAAAAAAAAAAAAAAAAAAAAAAAATTAAAAATTTTGGACCCCTAAATTTTGAAAAAATTCAAGACCAATATTTTATCAATCTTTAAATTGCGAAATGTGAATTTTGGACGCAAAACAAATTCAAAGTGCCCAATAATAATTGTTTTGAAATTTTTCAAATCATTAATTTCATTTTGACAGATGCTGAGGTGCACTGAATGGTGGAAGGAGTTCTGGTTTTTTTAAAAATCAATTTGGTTCAACGCTTGAAAGTTGCAAAAATCGTAAAAGTATGCCTAGGGCAATTGAGATACTTCAAGTTCGTTATCATACTTGTTTTAATGCCCTCTGTATTCATTACAAAATTTTGAATCTTTTGTGTTCCTATGTAATATTTCGATGTGAAAAATACAAAATAGTGAGAAAAATATTAATTTAGAAATGAAGCCATCAAGAGTCTCTATTCGGTACATAGGGTCTTATTGGCGACTTATTTAAGAGGGAATAATGACTTTTTATAAGGGAATAATGGCCTGCATAGCGAATAATGAGATTATTATGAGTAACAACAAGGTGCACAGTTTGCGAGAAGATGTTTATTGGTTCACTGCACCTGTTGGTGTGTCCTTTCGTATTTTTAAATTTATTCATTTTTTTTTTAGGAGTTTTAGCATAACTGTGTGATGAGTTGAAGGAAATAGTATACGCAACTCAGGAATGAGGCGAGGGCTCTATCGTTCGTATTCGTTTATAATCTAGCATATTATTCCCTTGTTGCGTAATATACTATTATTAACTTAAATAATAAAAAATCATACTTAAAATATTGGAATTTGAAAATTCAGTCATTTTCAACTAGAAGTTGTGAAATAATTTTTTTCATTTTTTGCCCACTTATGATTTACCTACACCAAAGAGTGAAGTCATGGGAATACGACGCTCTGGGCATTTAATTCGCTTAGATCTACACTAATTTGATCTGATTCGCGTTTATCATGAATATAAATGAACCACAATATCTACCAATTGGTATAATTTTTGCCCTCGTTCAAAGAAAAGTTGCTAACCTCTCCTTCCATCCTCTGCATCCCTTGTTAATTATGACCTTAATTTCTTCCCACGGTATTTTTTTTTGTTCTGTAACTTCTTTCTTTCGTTGATTCCCCGTAGACAAGTTGCGTAAATTAGGATCAGTTCGGAGCAGAAGGGAGTTCTTCGATTACTTTCTTCCTTTCACTTTTCAAGTTTTTATTCGTCATCTTTCCGTCATCCAGATGCTTACCTTCGCGTATAATAGCCGACGTATCGGCGTAGGATTATGAAGCATGAATACGCGAATCACGTATTAGATACGATTTCACAAAGGGAAAAAAATCCGCTATTTACTCTCGCCTACGATAACATTCTGGTTTTTCTATAACCATTTAGGAAATAAGAGAGAGAAAAAAAAAGTAGCGCAAGAATTACCAAAGCGATTACACGAGTGGTAAGAGAAAAGATTTTCGGCAGTTGAAAAACACACGATGGCATCTAGGCGAAGCTCCGCGACCTGTCACCTTGGAAGGTATCCCGGCGTCATCGATGGCCAGTCATTCTCGATGAATTACGTAATCTACTGTTTTAATCTATACGCCGCGTCGAAAAAGATACGATTTCCTGTGTAAACGTGTCGTTTGCTCGATAGCTACGATAGTGATCGCTGTAAAGGTGTAATGGTGACAATGAAATGACCATCGTGGTACGAGTGTTGTGGAAAGTGGGTTTGGTTAATTTTGAAACGCTATTATCATGATTCGCGTCATTCATTTTGTGTTCAATGGAATGAGATGTTTATCTACATACTGGTATTCTTTTAAAGCACATAGTACCGTTGCGCATGTAACGCAGTGAAATAAATTACATCGTAGCTAGGGAAAGGAACTGTGTGGCACGAGCCAACGACGTGGAATGAACAAACGCGGCGAAAGAATGTAGAGGCTGTTTCCGCCTAACCTAGACCGCCGACGAATTTTTAGGCGATTGGTGAACTCATAGGCGCGTAATGGGAACGGGAAATTTGGTATGGAAGGCGATGCAATAAAGGTCGCCAAACAAGTAGATCATTACCGCGAATAATTAATCTCGCACCAGCTGCCTCGCTCCGCGTATCGTTAGATTTTTTTACGGCTCGAACCAAGCGATTATTTTAATCGAGTGTTAATCGACGTGAAATTTTATTGCAGAATATTCATAATGGCTGCTGTTACACCGGCGTTGAAAGATTTACCCAAGGTTTCGGACGATTTGAAAACGCAATTGGAAGCGTTCAGCTATGATCAAATGAAACACGCTGCTACCAAAGAAAAAATTGTTTTACCATCGGCCGAAGGTAATTATGGTTGTGTGCGTCATTTCACGTGCTCGTGCCTAGTGGTGCATGCCAAGTGTCCATTTTGTGTCGTATATTAAAAATAGTATTGTCTACGTGTAATCTGGTGTAATCGCTCGATATTTCCAAAAACATAAACCTTTGGAAGCGAACAAGTTGAGTTGAGAAAATCGAGAGAATTAGTCGAGTCTTTTTGTATCCAATATTGTGATACGTAATGGGTCCAGAAAAGGTAAGAATCTGTTGTCTGTAGTACTTTGCTTTTGCTTTATTTAATTCATAAAAAATTTTTCATCAATTTTGTTGGCCATTAAATCAATAATAATGCAATGGAACATAGGCAATGACCATACCGTTACTAGGGAAGTCGTAAACTCGAGCTGTGTTCGTGGTCCACTTTCTATTGGGATCTGAACAACCGTTTGAGCGCTAGCGTTCTAGTGAGGCTCTATGGGGCATGTATGATTTTATTGGTAATTTCCACCAATCAGTCAAAGGTTTATAAATCACTTTGAGCACTTAGCCAGCAGATTTTTCTAAATACAAATTAAATACACAAAGATGCCAATTCTGCCTCAACGACACCATTCGAATAAACCACCTATTATACCAATGCGTAGCCTTCCAGGAATGCCGATCATCTTATATATCTAGCCCCAACATCCCAGACGACCCAGATATTATCGATAAAATTCTGATTTTCCTACGAAGAACTCTCTTGTTCCCCGAAATCTAAATTCTCTACTTTGGCGTAATAGCCCTGCAGCTAAAAACGCCTCAAACACAAAAAAAAAAAAAACGAACACAATTTACGATGAAAATTTTCGTTGTTTACATTATACATCCCCATACAGGCTCATTTGAGCAGTTACATTTTTCGCCACCAGATGTCAGCCACTTTGCATTCCGGTCCCAATGGTAGATCCTTCTCTGGTGTTTAAATGGTGGCTCAAGTTATGCGCAAAAAATGAACTCAACGAGCCCCAAGTTCAGTCATCGGATCGAGGTTACTTTAATGTATCTGGGTAGTTTTTGTTGCTTTTTCGCCGAATAGTTACTAAAAATTACTTTTTTTTTTTATTAAATCAGAAAAAAATTAAATAGGTGTTTAAAAAAAAAAAATGATTTGGTGAGGAGATATGGAACATTCGTGGAATTTCCTATAGTATGATTTCCCCTCCAAGAGTAATTTCTTGTTCTAACACCCCTCAAAACTTTCAACTATTTGTGCAGCCTCGCTACATTTTGACCAGGGGCGTACCGAGGACATTCTTCAGGGGGAGGGGGAGAAAACCCAGGGGCGTAACTAAAGGGGAGGGGGGAGCTTCCCCCCAGGTGTTTTGTAAAGTTGGGAAATTTATAATTGTTCAACGTTGAAATTGGGAACTTGGAATTTCTTTTGGGAAAATAAGAACTCGAATAAATTCGAACTGATGCCAACTTATATCATGTATAGCACACAACCAGAGACGTAGCCCCCTTGGCTTTTGTAAAGTTGGTAAATTTGGAGTTTTAGCGTAGCAGTATTATTACAACTATTTTAAAATTTTTGAAGACTAAAAAAAAAAAAAAAAAAAAAAAGGTCAACAGTTGGGAAAATTTCATGATATTAGTTGCCAATTTTTGGTTCTCTCCCCCTCTCCCCCCCTGAAGAATGTCTTCGTTACGCCCCTGAGAAAACCAAAAATTGCCAACTAATACCATGAAATTTTACCAACTGTTGACCTTTTTTTTTTTTTTTTTAGTCTTCAAAAAATTTAAAAATAGCTGTAATAATACTCCAAATAATTTACCAACTTTCCAAAAGCCCAGGAGGCTACGTCCCTGGTTATGCGCTATACATGATATAAGTTGGCATCAGTTCGAATTTATTCGAGTTCTTATTCTTCCAAAAGAAATTCAAGTTCCCAATTTCAGCGTTGAACAATTATAAATTTCCCAACTTTTCAAAACACCTTGGGGGAAGCTCCCCCACCCCCACCCCCTTAGTTACGCCCCTGATTTTGACATCGATAAATCCTCTATAACCACTCCCAATATCACGTGTTGAAGTGAATATAAGAAAGAAAAATTATATTTTTTGAAAATAATAAGGACTCGGCTATTAATACCAAATTATTTTCCTTAAATAATTGTTCAGAAATTTCGTTTGATTCAAGGCAATCATGAATCTGGAGGCACAAAATCTTATACATTTTCGAAATGGCGATTGCTAATTTCTCATGATCGTTTTCGATTTTCGATACACAATTCATAAAACTTTTGAGCTCCAGCTTTCCCTCTTTTTCAGAACAGGGACGTACCGAAGGGGGGGAGAGGGGAGCTTCCTCCCATTGGGTTTTGGAAAGTTGGTAAATTTGGAGTTTTAGCGTAAAGTTGGTAAACTTGACCACTTGCGCAGTATTATTACAGCCATTTTAAAATTTTTTGAAGACTACCAAGACTGTGACATCGTATTTATTTAACATCTTATTTTCGTGGAGCAAAAAAAAAAAAAAGGTCAACAGTTGGTAAAATTTCATTGTATTAGTTGGCAATTTTTGATTTTCTCCCCCCCCCCCCCCCCCGAAGAAGGTCCTTGGTACGCCCCTGTTTCAGAAGCAATTTTCAGTTTTTGATGTCTTGTCAACATCAAGTTCATTCGAGAGTTGGTTTGGCTGGGCCCCTTGCAGTTGTTTTTTTTTATCTCAAAGTCAGCATTGTGGGTAACCACAGATGTTTTGTTTTAATTCACGCTGGAAATTGGAACAAAACAAAGAACGAACTGGAGCTGAGTTTTTAATTGGGGCTTGTTCAGGTTTATAGATAACGTTGCTAACCCTTCATGTCTACAGGCCACACCCAATACCAAGTCTAGAAACCCCTACACTATCTCTCTTCAAAACCACTTGAGAAATTAAATTTAGAACAAATGTATTATTTTTTGCTAGGAAGTATATGAACACAGTTTTCAAATTATAGCTTCTTGAGGTTCCTCAAATAAACCTTAAATTTTTACGAATACCACCATATTTTGAGGTCAATAACCTTCCTTCTCCCCTTCAATATCTTGTGTGAGGATAAATTTGCGATATAGTCTACTTCTAAACCCCAATAATCATATGAGTTCATATTAATTACATTTTTTCTAATCTGAGGCTCCTCAAGCTCTACTCAAATTTTGATAATTCGCCATTTTGAATCCATTTTGAGCCAAATTCAAGAGGCCATATTTTGGTCATTAACTAATCCCACACACAAAGTTTGACCTTTCTAGGTTGATTTGGTAAGGAGATATGGAAGATTCAACGAAATTTCGTGACTCAAAACTTCCTCAAAAACCATTTTTTGCTCTAACTCTCCTCCAAATGCACAAAGGAAGCTGAAAATTGGATATGTTGATATCCATGACTCGCTCCTTCATACGAGATGAAAAACGAAAAGTTTGAGTTGTTTGCCCCTTTTCCAGCCTCCCTCAAAATTTGAGTGATCAGCTATTTTCAGGTATATCGAAAAAAAAATCCCTCTTCAAATT
>CM019752.1:12579461-12702393 GCA_009761765.1 Phenacoccus solenopsis
TACTTTGAATTTTCTACGTAAGTGCAATAAGGAAAGGTGTAGAAAAAAGTGTGTGGAACAATTTTTCCGAAAAACCATTTCAGTTTAGGACTTGATGGTTGCAAAATGAGCCCAAAACTATGCTCAAAAGATTTCAGTCTCCAAGTTAACATTTTTACCCTCCATCATTGGGTTAAAGTTTATTTGTTGAAAAATAGTAAATGTTGAAAGGAGGAGAGGGGAAATGTTATGAAATAAGAGCAAGAAACGCGTGAAAAATTTAATTGCTTTTTTTGTTTTAGTTTTTCATGAATAATTTAAAAAAGTTCTCTGTGAAGTGTACCTTTTATAAATATTGCTAAATAAACTACATTGGTAATCGCGAATGTTGGTGATAATATGCTTTGAAAATCTTTACGTGGTGATCTATCAGTGATGAAAATGTACGGGCCACGTCAATACACTTAGCGTATGATGCAGTATTATCGGTTAAAAGATAATAACCGCGGAGAGTGAGGGAGGGGAAATATTAAAAAACATGGTCATAAAAATATGTAGAAAATTACCTAATTTGAGTAATTATTCATGAATAACTTATAAAAGTGCTTCATTAAAGACTCTTTGAAAATTTTATAGTTAATTAGAATGGCTTACCGTTATTATTAACAATTTTATTTTTTTATTATTTTTTTTGTTCAATACCTATTTACCTAACAAGCATGGGGGTTGCTACTGTTTATCGTTTAAGCATTACTCTCTGCTCTACTTGACGATGTTTAAAAGGGTTATTTAAGAAGACATTTTCGTTAGTTATTCATAAAAAACTAAACAAATGAAAAAATTAGGTAATTTTCCAAGCATTTTTTTGTTTCTCGTTTTTTTGGTATTTTTCCTCCCTCACTTGGAGTTGATATTTTTCAAACAGTAATACATATGTATTCTATCATAGTATGTTTTGCTTGTTAATGAAACGTTCATAGTCTCATCTTCAATAGATCTCGAAATGTTGATTCTCAAACTAGTTCGTTATCGTAAGCAAGTATTTTATTTCAAAAATATACATATATTTCAACCTTTTCAATATTTTGAGCTAGCGAAGATCATTCCGTTTACTCCATGATATGTAGTTGACTATTTACCGCATAAAGAGAATTAGACATTTGGCTTAACACCCTACACACATTTAATTATGTATTTATGCATCGACGAGTTCATGAAATACTATATTTCTTCGATATTTGATGCTTTAATTGTTTGCGATTGAAACGCATTTCAAAATTTACTATAGAGAGATAATTGTAATTATGATGGAGACTATCGTTTTTTTTTTTTTATCAACAAAAGAGTGATAACAATACGAAAATGGCTAGAACTATAGAAGTTTATAAATGTATTTGCTATGTAGAGTATACTTGTGCGATTTCATTAGCAAGTTCACTTCTGTTTGGAGAAAAATCTGAGTCACATGCATGCTAGAATTACATGGAATGATGACTAATTTTGAACATTCTTTTCATAATGTACTTTCTGATAAAACTTTTCTTCGTCATCATAGCTCTTTATCAGTGTATGCTATTAAGACGCGAATTTAGAAATATATTCGATGTATTTAATTACACACCGCGTAACCTTTGCACTTGAATTTATAATCCATAGTGATGAGTCACATAATATATTTTACATTTTTATTTTGAAAATACGTATGTGTACATTGGTGCACCTTGCTAAAGTGGCTACTTGTTAGGAGATGTTTTTGGAAATATCGGTGTACCTTATAGATAGAGATACCTAATACCTATATTATTCACTCGTCATGCTTAGAGTGGCTTATGTCGTTATCGCTTTGCTCATGTGTGGCTTTTTATGTTTGCATGATACACGTATATGTACTTATCGTAGACGTTAAACAAGAGAAACAACATATCGATCTAATCCATGGTGTTGAAAATTTCTCTCCCAACCTGTTGAAACGTACTGATACGTTGGAAAAAGTTATATTGCCCAATGCAGAAGGTACGTGCGGCGAAGTTGTTATTTTGTGATCTTGATGCCAATTTTGTTTTTACTCGTAAATCGGCATGAAGCTTCTTTTTTTCTTTCAAGTATGGTTGAATGAGTCGAAAGGAGAATAATCAATGTAATTCGAGGATATACCGTCGAACCCATGATTTAATTAAATTTCATGATAATTTTTGCAGATGTAGCAGCCGAGAAAAGTCAAAAAGCTTTATTAGAAGGAGTCGAAGCATTCGACACTGGAAAATTAAAACATACCACCACTCAAGAAAAAAATCCTCTGCCGGATAAAAGTGGTAAGTATTCGAAGTATTTTTTTTTTTCGTTATAACAAACGATGTTGTAATGGAAAAATGAAATGTTTTGAATGATGCGTATTTGAAACGCAAACATGTGATGATTGTTTCAATATTGATCAACAAATTGAATAATAGCGATTCACGATCGAATAAATAACGAGGCAGTAATGATAAAGCTCGAATTGCATCCGATATTTTCGCAGTTCTATCTGTTACTAGTGTTACGCGTACGTAATAATTACAATTTTTGTGATCTTCTGTTTCAGCGATCGAGGCCGAAAAAGGACAACAGCAATTTATCGCCGGAATTGAAAATTTCGATACGTCCAAATTAAAGCATACGGTAACCGAAGAAAAAAACCCATTGCCTACTAAAGAAGGTGAGTTCAATGAAACTAGATGTATGAATAAAACCTGTTGTCGGTGCAATGCGTTTTGGAATAATTCTATGAATCAGAATCTTTGTATGATGCCCCCACTAAGGAACTGACACTTATTTCACGTGGAAACCCCAACTTGTGTTTGTGATTAAGGATGCATCAGGGTTGTAACTTGAAACAATTTTTGTAAATGTAGCTCAAACATTAATTTTTTTGATGGTCTGAAATGAATGAGAATGATCCAAGGTATCGTTGAAGAAGAATTATTTCGAATAGACACATTATGAGGAAATAAAAATTTCTTTGGAAATCGACGCGATAATGAATTTGTTACATGCGATAAGAATTCAGCATTATGCGATAGCATATAATATACTTCTAACGGAATTTCCTGCTACGATAAGTACGTTAACTTTGGTACTAATAATTATTGTTTTCTTGTTGGCAGCAATCGCTCAAGAAAAAACCGCTTAAGTTACAGTCGCGCCGAGAACGTGCTAAATAATTGGGATACGATACTTTCTTCAGTGCTCTCTCGGTTGTGACCGCTGAAAAGGAATATTTTATCTTTTGTTATCGTAATTGTACCTTTTATTTTTGTATAATTTATAAGCGCTACGAATCTATTCGATAACATTATGTCTATCATCGCTATATTCATATTTTAAATTTTATATTGACATTTTATATTTTTATTATAATTTTTGTATTTTTATAACTCTCATCTGTGAAGTATTTAAGCGAAACCTCGAATCAATTAATTTTGTACTCGAAATGCATTTAAACAAAAGCGAGAATTTTTGGTCAACGTCCTTTTTTTTATGAATGATATGGTATTTGAAATTTTTTTTTACAGCATTACATTTTATATTTATTTTTAATTTTGTTAAGTGTGATGTGAGCTTAGATTGATCTGTTTTATGCTACTTTTTTAAAAAGCGAAAATACGAATACACTGTTGCTTACTTCGATGAAATCAAACGCTGTATTTCAGTCTTCTTAAAAAATTGCTAATATGTATCTCGAAATTCCGTATAATTTTATTCCTTTTTATTTTCCCTCCTGTAGCTAATGTAGAGAATGATCTTTTATGGCGATTGTAATCAAAATATAAATTATTTACCAATAAACTAATTTAAAATTATTGTGTTTTGGTATTATATTGCAGAATTAAAAATGATTATTACTCATTTTGTGGAGAGTTAGTTGCACATCCAACGTCTTTAGTTTGAATCGTCATTATTATCTTTATTATGGCACTAATACTGCACTTATCCACTGATACCGCTCTGGTCGTATCTTTGATCGAGTTAGGTTATACTTGGCAAGATATTGTAAAAAATGCCTATGTTTAACATTATTCCATTATGTGTTGATCCATAAACAATAATAAAAATACTCATCATCAATCAGTTTTTGCTCATATATGAGTATGTCTTTCTGTTTTGTTTCATCATAAGCTCAAGATGAATCAAATATTCGCAGAATTAATGAATGTTAGTTCTTTTTCAATATGAATATGGCTCTAATGATCATAAATTCTAAATCAGTCTACTTAATATATGTTGGTATTTCGCAACGCTGAATATCTTACGAGATTTATTTCACTTATTTGTCGAAAATGAATATCATGTGTATTGTTTGATAATGATGTTATCGCCATTGCCAAGTTTAAATATTTTTTGAACATTTTTAAAAGTTTAAATGGGTGTTACGCTCATCGACCGCAGTTTGTGTTGGAGACATAGCATATTTCAGCATAGAGTGTGGATGAGTTTATTTTTCGCATTTTACTTCTTAGCCACTTTTTTTAAACTTACGGCGAAAGGAAATTGTCAAAGAGAATATCTTTTCTGTATTGCAATATTACTGAAATATTCATGATAACATACTTCATAGTATTTTTCATTGCATCTATGCTTGAAAAAAGGCATTTATTTACTTGTGTAGATTTTTTTTTCAGCTAATAATCTAAGGACAAGGAAGTATTTGTGTTAATCAGCAATCATCTGTATCACGTCGGTAATATAAATCAAAAATAAAATTATGTTTTTAAGAATAGATTTACTGATTGTTAGCAACGAAATAGTCGCTAATTATCTTATATGCAATCATCGGTTTAGTACAGAAAAAAATGGAGTTTTTGAAGGACATGGTTGAGGATGCAGGCGCTCGTCAAGTGACGCAAATTTTTCAGATAATGTTATATTTCAAAAGTTCATTAGAGTCTGCGTCTATTACAATACCTTCTGAATCTTAGGCAAATGGAAAAATTACAAACTGAATTTCTTTTCTACTTTTTTCGTGTAAAATTTTCTTCCCTCATTTTGTGTCATGAAGTGATGAAGATGATTCAACTTTTCATTTGTAATGATCGAAAAACAAATAAAATGTCCGTTATATCGCAGTGATAGTGCTTATATGATACTAGAATTGTTTCGTCAGTCGTTAATTAATGAACTCACACGAGTTTCATTTCAGCTTTTCCTGCAAACGTAATGATAGACAACTTCGCGTGATGCATGAACTCGTGAACGATTCACGATATCGCGACTGAACAGTCAACACTCGTTCAGTTCAACACGTTACAAGAATGAATCCCATCTAGTGATCCGAATAGGTGATTTAACGCGTGTCTAGAATCTCACCCTTTCCGTCCAAATTTTCAATAATTTTTTTCTGTTTGACCTTGTTTGTGTATTGCCATTATATTACTCGGTAGAGTAATTTAAAGATTTAGGATTAATTTAGGAAAAAATAGTAACAAAATGACATCAATTAAAACGTTGAGCCTTCTGGTAAGTAGCATTTAATCAATATTCTCCTCGAAGTATAATTTTTGAGACTTGATGAAACACTTTTCGCAACCCTCTCTTAGTTTCACGTTATTCTTTTGCTCATTTTCTAATTTCTTTTCAGGGCATGAGGAAGTTTTCAACTTCATCAACCGCCAGCCAGTTGGTGAAAGTATGTATGAACATATTACTTATGAAATCACATAGGGAATTCTTGATGGTCGAGTTTTATTGGGATGTGTTTGTAGGCTCCCCTTCAGATTTTTGGCACCGAAGGACGCTATGTGATGGCTTTGTATTCAGCGGCTGTGAAACAGAAGCAGTTGGAAGCCGTGGAGAAAGATTTACAAAAAATTGCTGTAAGTTTGATATTCTCATTTTCGTCAGCATTTAGAGAATAATTTGTACACCTCATGTGTTCAAATTACTATAAATAATGCAATAGTAAAGATGTACATATCAAAATAGTCGATTGAATGGTAAATCAACTATCATGGCAATGTATCGACATTGAAATTTTAGCAAAGATTGCATTTCCACTTTTGTTTAAAGACGTCTAACATTCACGTTTTCTTCACGTGGAAGTGCTATATAAAAAGCGATTACCAAAATGATATCTTTTTTCATGGAGTATCATTATTTCACCTCGCTAACATTTTCCTTGATTAAGTCTACTTGAACATTTTTTTGGCATTCTAAAATATTAAAAGTCATGCTATATTATTACCACGACTTGACGCAGAATGCTATAATAACAGCATCTACCAAAGTGTTGATTGTTTCACTCAATTATCACTATTTCACCGTTGCTTACATTATTTAATTCAAAATTCGTCAAAGTTATTTTAGTCTTGTTATCACAGGGTTTCCTGAAAACTGATAAAGCTTTTAATGAATTTGTGCAAAATCCAATCATCGCCAGAAGTCTGAAAATTGACGCAGTTAAAGGAATTTCAAGCAAGTTATCTCTTTCTCCATCATCAGCCAACTTTCTCTGTATGTTGCCTTATTACTATTCTAACTGTATTTGTAATTGGATTATCTGATGGATTGTGATCGTGTTCCAGCGTTGTTAGCTGAAAACGGTCGTTTGAAAAACTTACCCTCCATCAATAACCTATTCAAGCAAATTATGTCTGCTCACCGTGGAGACTTGATCGTTGAAGTAACTTTAGCCAAGGTAATATTTAAATTCGCGAATTTCAAAATACTTACTTGTAAGAGATAATAATTTTTCAACTCGTCATTTTTGTAGACTCCCGAAGATTCCATTAAACAAGAATTACAATCAGTCCTTCAGAAATTCGCCAAAAAGGGAGAGAACCTTATTTTGAATTACAAAGTCGATCCAGAAATTTTAGGTGGAATGATCGTCAGTATCGGTGATAGATATGTGGATATGAGTACTGCTAGTAAATTTAAAAAATACAGCGATATCCTTAAGAGTTCAGTTTGAGGAAATATTTGCTAATGTAGAATCCCGAAATTTATTCGAATATGCTTAGTTGTCCTAAATACTGAAATGTGTAACATTACCAAATTCTTTTCCATTGGAAAACGATGAGATCGCGTTATATAAATTTGTAAAATATATTTATTTACAATTTGTGTTAATTTTTTAATATTATTGTATCATTTATAATCAGGTTATTTAATTTAAAAGAGTGTTTAGCTGAGTTTCTAATAATAACAATGGCTTTTTCAGCGTGCCTTTTGTTAAGTAGGTAGTGTTCATATCTTTGCTTATCGGACCAAATGTAATCATATGGCAACTATTCAAGTTTTTTCTTAATGTATATATTATGTACTTACATACATTATATTTCTCCACTTCAAAATAACAGAACAATCAAATTTTGAGAGATGCTGGAGGCATAGGTGACAACTTACAGGTTGCTCACGGGCTCGAGCAACAACTTGGATTCCTCCTAAGAATCCACAAGAGTCTATTTTCCTTGGAAGAAAAGTTCATTTTTCAGTATTCAGTTTTTCTTTGCTTATTCACGCTAAATTGTAGACAAATTTTCGAGCTGCAGGTTATCATAATTTAGTTGAGCAACATCTCGAAAAAAATGCAAGTTGTCACTCACAAATGGAGGGATCCTACTATTCCCAACATTTTAAATTTCCATGTCATATGAAGAAATACGGACACCATCATTTCCAAATTACAGCTAGCCAAGTCAATTTGTATGGAAATTGAAAAAATTATTGTTTTTGTTTTAATGACATGATCATTGTGAACAATATAAAATTCACGAGTCTTTCGAGGGGTCAAGTCGTTTAAGGAACTTTGTAAGAAAATAGTTTCTTTTCGAATGACAACACATATTGTTACGTGTACGCGCATCTACGTTCCTTCTGAATTCATTCAAGTTTATTATTTTTTAGACATTTATTATTAAAAAAATGAATAAATTAATGGCATGTCGGTATCAATAACTTAATAGCTGAGGTTTTTTTCTACTATTCAACTCCAGTCCTCACTTGCAAATAATGCGGAAAAGAATATTCCCGTATATTTGAATCAAAATGAATGAATGGTCAAAATATTTAAAGAAGCTGAAATAACTGAAATTTGATAGATATAGGCTCAATAACGGTTATTTTGTATTCTAAATCTATGTGATGAGGTAAACGAAAAGTTGAAAAATTACGTTTGGATGGAAATTAAAATCTTGTGTCAAGAGAAATTAAGCTAATATATTTTATGAATAGGCTATATCTTAGCTCATGTGATACAGTTGGCAAAAAATACCACGTAATGACGAATCGTAAGGAATGATGGTGTGGGAACATGAACATCAACCATGATAGATTCTACACCTTGAAATACTCTCATCAGAATTCATCATGAAAGAAACATCGATTTATTTGGCAAGTGAGTTTTGATTTTCAGCTCCTCATAGAGCAAACTGGATTATCGAATTCATCAATATCCTCATTATTAAATTTAATAGTTCGCGTAATCAATTAATTTTTTAAATAAAACTCAGAAGAGTTAATACGTTGAAAATTCTATGCTTGTACAATGTGAGCCCAACGTAGGAAGTAGGTTAGTTAAATTCAGCATCAGTGGGTGCTTACAAAGGCAGGCATCCTCTTACCCCCACACTGTGTTTGTTCTTGATGCCTGAGATCATAAATACAATTTTAAATACATATCAAAGAGACGAAACATATGCGAAAAACGATTCTGAAGCAAATAAAGGAAAACCAATGTTAAATAATTTGCTTGTTTATTCAATGAAAATGCAAACAGAAAATAAAATATACAGTTAAAACCAAAGAGCGATTATGAACTTGTTACGTTATGGGTTCGATCGTCTCCCCCCGACGTATTTCTCCCCAGCCGATCAACCTGCAATAAACAAAGTTCAAATATCAGTACCACTAAATATGACGCCAAAATAACTATAATCTAGAGAATGTTAAGAATGTACCTCCAATGTTTATCTACTCTTCTACTGAGAGCGATTTTTTCACCAATTTCCGTACAAACAGGATTTGTTAAACTTATTTTAGCCATATCAGCTTTCGCAGCTATTACACGACCTCCAGTAGATAGGGAACCTATATTTACCAACAATACTTCGCTTTTGGATAATTTTTGTACCTAAATTAGAAAAATTCAACATTAAATTATCGAATTGAAAAATATTCTAAGTAACTTATGATGTTCACCTTTGCTCCCTTTTTCTCTCCTTCCATTCGAACTCCAAGCAATCGTTTCAATAAATAATAAGATATTTCCAATTCAATGAAAATATCAGGTAAGGTGCCAACAGCTCCTAATACATGACCGACCAATCTATCAGCTCTGCAGAGCGTAGGTTCGATTTTAGTACCAACACCTAAACACATACATATTATAAGTAGCGTGTTTACAATCCTTGAAGTTTTTCGTGCGAAAAAAATTTACCTATTAAGCCACCAGGCACGGCGAACTCCAATGAGTTTTGTTCGGCGAACAATGATACTATCTTGGAAAAGATAGGTTTACATGTCAACTTTCCTTCGCTGTCTTTTGATACTAAACCGGGTCGTACCTCGATTTCCATACCAACCTAACAATAAAATTGTATGGAAAATAAATCATGAATTCCCCAGTAAATATCATCTAAAGGTTAAAGTAATACATAATTATGTTAATTTACTTTTAAAACTCCTCTTAAAATACTTCCACCAGCGACTCCACCTTTCAAATCATCAACCTCGCAACCAGGTTTATTAACGTCAAACGATCGAATAACGATGAGACGAGGAGATGAAGTGAAATCTCTCTGAGGTATGGGAATCTTTTTAGTGATATATTCGCAAAGAACCTCTATATTATATTTAAGCTGGGCCGAAATAGGTATTACGGGCGCACCTTCGGCAACAGTTCCTATAAAAGACATCAATATATCATACTGCAAAATCAAAAAAAAAAAAAAAACCAACAAATACCTTGCACGAATTTCAGTATTTGCTCGTGTTGTTCCTTAGCTTGACTTTCCTTAACAAGATCAATTTTATTTTGCAACATTATAATGTGTTTCAATTTCATAATTTCGATCGCAGCCAAATGTTCAGAAGTTTGAGGCTGCGGACAAGATTCGTTACCGGCTGAAAAATTACACATATTAATAATCATATGTAGGTAAAATTTTTCATCAACAGTAAAAATATCTCAATACCGATCAACAATAATGCAGCATCCATAACAGCGGCACCGTTCAACATAGTTGCCATAAGAATATCGTGACCGGGGCAATCGACGAATGAAACATGACGAACTAAATGAAAACGCCCGGTGCAATTAGGTCTTGTGCATGGAAACGAGTCATCTTTCGAAGATCCACCAGATATATAACAAGTCGGTCTTGGACACTTTTCGTTATCACATTTATAAATTTTTGCATTAGCGTAACCTAGTAATGCAAATGAATCGTTCAAACACACGCTAAATAATGATAAAATCGTAACACCAAGTCACCAAATTTACCTAATTTAATAGTAATATTTCTTTCCAATTCATTTTTGAAACGTACAGTTTGTACACCTGATATAGCTTTTACTACTGTTGATTTTCCATGAGCTACATGACCAATAGTTCCTGCAAAAAGAAATTTTAGTGTCAACGCGAAAATATTTCGATAGACTTATTCAGGGTGATTAGCTAACCTATATTAATTGTAGCTTGTCGGCTTATTACTTCTGGAGATGATGCACTTAGTTTAGTAACATCCTGAAAAAAAAATTACATTATATTACGGATTTTACGAGAAATAATCATACAGAAGTATTTTTACAGTGACGTAAGAATCACAAGATGAGTAAAAAGAGTTACTTTGAAAATGTGAAACTGATAGTCGATAAATTAACTCACCAGGTTTGACAAATCCTGTTTTCGTAAGCTTGAATCAGTCATTTTAATTATTTAATCTAGCCGGTAAAAAAACTTACTAAATAAATGTAAAATATTAAATCAAATCAACGTCATGTTGAAGTTTCAGTTTGATGCAGAGAAAATATTTTTATTTGTTGACTTTCATGTTTGGAATTTATGTCGTGTGTAGAGATGAGAGACCTGAAGAGTGAAGGGAAAACATGGAACTTGAAAAGCGCTGTCTATGAAAACAAAATTATATTACAGGTTTCAGATTTTTTTACTGGCTTTAACGAAGTTATTTACCCGCCAAATATGAAGCGAGAAAATTTCGGGAAAACATTGAACGTTGAAGAAAATGTTCGAGATAATGATCGCGATTCATGTGATGTGAATGTGAATGTTAATATTGTATAAATTTGTCCTGTTATTTTGATTTTTCATTCGCTTGGAGTGTTTAGTTCATGGTTAGCATTTCATGTCGAATTGGATAGTTATTTAATTGAAATTTTATTCATATGAATTGTCGGTAGTAATTGCGGTATCTCAATTTTTATTCACTCATACTTCAGTTTTGGGTGAAAGGTATGATATGTATTCCATTAGTCTTTATTGATATGTAATAATTCATATATTTTCTTCATCGTTCCTCAGTATGGCTTTGAAAGTTGAGTTGATGAAAATTGAAAAATTTCTAATCATTAGCAATCTTATGTAATCTGTATTGTACATGTTCGCATATTGTTTTCATCACGTGATTAACTTGGAATAAAAGTATGTTTCTAATGAATTAAATTATTAAATTACTTTCCAGCATTGGCTTTCTTACCTATCATCATGGTAGACGAAGTAGACGATCAATTGTGAAGGAATGGATATTATACATCAAAATCTTTATAAATATTAAATTAAGTGAACCATTACTAGATTTAATACAAATTTTACGATTATTTACTTACTGTTGTAACTTCCATACAACTAGCGATCAATACATTTCGAATCAGAAAAACGTATGTAGGTATATGTTGCCACAGAAATGTGAATAATCCTAAAAGTAGTCTCTAATAATACGCCTGCCGTGAAAAATAAACGAAATCATATTTTTTCAAATTATCTAACAGGTTGATTGTAAAACGTGAAAGTGGCGGAGGCGCATGCCATCTACGAAGCCCAAGTGTTCCGTGCTTGAAAAGCTTTTTAGTTAGCAGGTGGTAGCTTAACGCACGTTTTTCATTTTGCAAACCATCATTCGCTATTAAAACCAACAGATAGTTTAGTTCGCTCGATCCGCGCGTTCAAATATTTCGAGGCGATACGTAGTTCCGTAATATTTTATCGTTAATTTTTTCCTATCGTAAGTTCTTAGAAAGTTTTTGAATTTTTATTTTTTATTTTTAGCCTTTCATTATGTGTGGTGTAGTTGTGAAGTGACGGTGATTTTGTGGGTGTCTGAATGCTGAATTCATCGTTGATTGCCCAGGTAAGAGGTTAATTGATTACATTTAATATGTTTTTTCGATAGCCAATTCATTTCATAATTTCTTCAATAATCGCATATGTACCTATCTCGAATTATTGTTATGAAAAAAAAGCAAAGAAGAAAAGAAGATTGAGTTTTTAAATCAAAATGAAGTTATGTTAATGGAATTGTCATTTTCTTTTTTGAACATAATAATTAAACATATTTTACGAAATCACATGTTTTGTAAAATTTGTTCAAAGTCAAATGGAAATTATTTTAATTGAAAATAAAATTATAAATCAAATTGAACTAAGTATTTTAATATAACTTTGAAAAATTTTCAAATTAATTAAGCAGGAAAATAATTAGCAGCTTTGCACAAGTGGCGAGAGTAAGCTATCATTATTGGTCGATGAATTGGATGATAGAAAAATTAATTGAAATGTCTTAGGAGCAAAATTCAATGATTTTCTTCAGCTTCAGTTCCATCAAAAATGAGGAGAATATTTCACATTGTCATAAAAACATTGAAAAAATTGTAAATTAAAAACGTAAGGATACCCTATTGGGGAAAAGTCGCCCATTCGCTAATAAATTCGCCAATGTTGGCAAAAATTCGCCCAAAATACAGCTAACTCATACCATAAATAGGAGATTTTTCGCTCATTTATTTGCACTCAAATCCTCTGATAATATCGCCATTAAAAACGCCCCCACAATAATTCGCTGAAAACTCTGCTATAAAATTCGCTATGGATGCAAAAAACGCTGATAAATCTGCCCATCTCATTTATTCATGTGCGTAGTAATGTGCATGAAAGTCGCCTATGCAGATACCTACCTTCGTGGTGTAGTGCTTAGCATCGTGGTTCGGAAACTCAGTGTCTTGGGTTCGATTCTCAGCTATGTCGAAAATTTTCATAACAAAATTTTTCGAAATAAGTAGTAAAGGCGACTTTAAAGGCGAAAAAGTATTAGCGTAAAGTCTCATATCTACGCCAGCAAATTAATCAGCGTTAAAATAGGCGACTTTTCTCCCAATAGGGTACCAACTTACGAGTATCATAAATTTTTATCATTTAATAATCATCCCTTAGCTTGATATTCGTATTTTTAAATAGTAGGTAATTTTATCGCGATCTAACCGATTGTGTTGTTGATTATCATACTGGAAGAAATAACCCACACCCTAATCATCAGGCTTTTGGCGACGTTAGTAACGAGTTGAATTTTCAGTCGTTAAATTAAGATTAAAGGGGAAGTTACGACTGCGGAGTCTTAACTGCTTGTAGTCAAATTCAAACGTAGATTAAAATGTCGCCAAATCTGTGTTAGACAGGTGCAGGTGAAATATCCATATTAAATATAAAATCGATATCAGTTGTAACTTGTAATTGGAAAGTAATCGTTTCTAGGAGTAAAATCTGGTAACATATTTTTCAACCATACTGAAAGATTCTCCAAAACTCTCAGTTGGAGATTTATAGCCGATATGACGACACTGTTGTTGGCAAAATCTACGCGGTTTCTAATTCCTCGAGATTTTTGTTTATCTTTGGGCGACATCTGCGCCCTTGTCAAAACCTCTATCAATCATCGAATACTAGGCTTCAGCCTGTTTATATCGATGTACGTATAACGCGTTGAAAACGCCTTTGAACAATATTAGCGGTATACCCGATTTGACGCAATATGAAAAAAAATGTAAGCAGTCTTGCTGCATTACTAGAGCTGAATTTTCATCAGGGGTTTGTTTAGACTTGCTAGTAGGCTTGTTGACCTCCTAACATATAAACCCAGTACAAAACCTGGAAATCCCTACCTATTCCTTCTAAAATTGCCCAAGAAGTTGAACCTAGCATACGAATGACATAAGCAAAGTTTTATGAAATTTGAGCGATTCTCAAATTTTCAACATCTCCCATTTTGGACCAATTTTGACCCATATTGAAGAGACGTTTTCTGATTTTGATCAAACCACACATTGATGAAATTTTGGCTGATTAATTTACACTTTTGTAATAATTCAAGTTTTTAGTGGATCTATAATTTCTATAAATTATTTTATTATTATTAATCCTTTCATTTGATCATTATTCATTATAATATAAATTTTGGCTGATTGCTTTAATTCATACTTGGAAAATCATGCATAAGAACTTTTCAATAAAATAAATATTTCCTGAAAAAAAAAAAACTTGATTCAAAATTGACTTATAAGGAATCAGTGTTTCACTTCACTTTACTTTCCTCTAAATGGTAAAATTCTTAGTAATCTTGTATGCAAATCAAGAAAAAGTTTTCAACTTTCATTATTTTTAAAAAATTCTGCTGTATTTTAGGAACAAAACCTGCAAAAATATTATTTGTTTTAGAGCTCTAAATTTTTCCTCCCATAAGAATTACATTTAGTGCCTGCCAAGTTTGGTTATACTAATAAAAAAAACCATGTGTGCAATATACCCTTAAAAAATTGTTGTAAGTAGTTAACCTCACCAGTTATTTTTCATTTTTTTATTTGTTATTATTATTATTATTATTATTATTAATTATAGAATTTTTGATGTCAATAATTAATTTTTTGATTTATTCTTAAATATTTTATTTTTATTTTTAAAATTTTAATTTTGTAGAAATTAATTTAGATGTTTCAAATAGGAACTCGAGAACTGTAAATTATTTTTAACATTTTGGGAAATGCAGAAAATTATCAAGTACCTATAAAAAAATTGATGGATTTTTTTTTTAATTTTCTAAAAATTTGAAACGTATAAAATTGAAAAAAACATTGAAAAGAATTTTCTAAAACCAACTAATCTCCTGAACCTCATTTAATCTACCATGCTTACCGTGCCTCTAGCCTAGGTGGCAGTACACAGCATGTAAAACCTAAGAAGTAAGACAACGGGTATTGACCAAAAGGCGGTGAGTTGTACGAAGGCCCTACCTTATTTAGTCAACTTCGTCACATTTAATAAGCGAGTAGCGTGAATCCACATTTCGCGTTGCGTTGCAACTGTTGCAACGTAGATGTACGCATCGCAACTTTCGTATAATTATTAGGTGCTTTGCACCTGTTATACCTCTTCCTCCATTTTAGTAGCTGGGTTCGAATTTGGCTTCGAAAACTACATTTGCATTAATGATGGGGTTAGGGGCAGGATTCATTGATGCAAAAAAAACCTAATTTAAAATTTCGAACTCTCCTACGAAATATTTAGCTCCTCTTCCCCCTATTTTGGAATTTTAGATTCGAATTTAGTTCAGGAACCACGTTGATATTGACTGAAAGTTTAATTCGGAATTTCAGCGTAAGGTTGATCATCATCTAGGTAGAAAAAGTTTACACTCATGTATGTATATATCTACTCCTTCAGGAACTAAGGTAGGTAAACAATTGTACACGATTGTCACGAGAGTTGTCCTTTATGTGGTATTAGCAAGGTCCTGCTAATGTGAAATATACTGCAAATAACAGTACTACGTTGTGGAGACGACTCCAAATGATGTGAAACGTAACCATTTGAAGGCCTATTCCTCTTTCAACCTTTTTTTGCAAATCTTGTAGGTTGTAATAGCGATCATTCTTATTGAAAACTCGGCTAGAAATAGGCGAACACCAGTGAAACAAGGAAAAATGCTCTTATTACTTCTTGAAAGAAACGATTAGGATAAAAAAGAAATATTAAAAAGTAATTTCACGCGTAAACGTGTTAGCAATAAGTCTTACTAGAAATCCTTTACACACTGCTATTCCATTTTGAAGCGAATTCGCCGGTAAAAATGACTATTTAATGAGTATTGCTCGGTAGTTACTGCTAAGTTGGCACAAAAAAATTACCGAAGTTGTTTTTCTTGACAACGTATGGATTTATTAATCGTCATTATTTTTCAATATTTTGAATCGCGATATTACAAAAAGGGTCATAATAGAGGCCAAAATGAGGAAGGATGAGCGTTGAAAATAGTTTATACATAGTTTCCTCCGCCATAAATTTTTCGAAATGAATAATAAATATAAATTCGCGTTTGTAATAGAATATATATCTTGCTGTTGAGGTTGAATAGAAATGATAGTCAATTTTTAAAGGCGTTTTCTGGCGGATGTATGGCGAAAACGTCCTTTTTAAGTAGCGAAATAAAAGACCCATTTGTTGCTTATTTTTTGCTCGATTTTATTCTCTCAATGGAGTCATGGACGCGCTGCTGTTCATGTTTATGAGATACTCGACATCTTTTGAAATCACGGAGTCGCGTTGTACGTTGAATGGAAAAACATGCTCGTTGTTTATTAGTGCACCAAAGTACGTTTCTTCAGGCGTTGTTTTATAATTACATGGTATCTCTTATATATTTACGCGCGATTGTAGAAGCTTGAAGGATAGGCGTTGAAACAAATGAAAATCAAAAGGGAAAGGTAATCTATCGGTAATTTCTGTATTACCAACTTTTTTAATGCATTCATGATTCAACTAATGATATTTGATATTTAGATAATCCATAAGGCATAATTTTTCTTTTACTATGTAATGTTGATGAACGGAAACACGTAATAAATTTAATAGTATATTACTATACAGGAGGCGAAAGTGATGTTTTTTTGTCTTGTGTGATTGGCTTCACTCACCTTCGGCTCGTTCCACCAACATTCGCATTCGACAAAAAAAAATCACTTTCGCCTCCTGTATTGTTAGATATTTTTCTTTATACACGCTATGAAACAGCAGAATATAAAATTAAATACTAAATGAGGTATAATCATAGCTAATTTTCACTTCATTAATTAAACCTAATCTCATGAACTTGCAGCTAGAATTAGTAACGAGTGTGGTAGTAAGGTATGATAGAGAGGTAGTGCGATGAAAGAACTAAAGAATCATACTTTTCGTCACACTGTTTGAAATCGTTAATTTTCGTAGGTAGCTGAGCGAGCGTAATATTGCATTTTCGTAGTGTGTATAAAGAAAAATGTATTTTTAAATAACAATAACAAAAATGAAACTGCCGACCCTGAAGCCACCTTCTCCCAGGGGTGAATCACACATCGACTAACGGTTATAAAAAAATTGAAAATTACAATGGATCGTATTAGTTGACAGTTTACTTGCGCTTGAAACCGAGAGAAAGACACTGAACAGTTTAGATGACAAGCATATCAATATCTTATCTTGATCAATTGATATGCTTCGATTTTTCTTATTTTACCTAAAAACCCTTAAGCATGAGATGATCTGTCAATGCTAAATCTACAATTACGAGGGTCATTTAAAAAGTATGAGGTTTAACGACATTCCCGCTCTCTATCATGAAGCGTTGGAATTATGCAATTTTTTCCACGCTATTTAGCGTCATTTCTGAGTTGTTTGCTGCATAGAGAAGTCGAATTGAACGAGAATTGTGAATTTTACAACGTTTTGAACTGAAATTGCTATTAGAAAAACTGTGAATGCAGCATAGTATTGTGACTCTCTGGACACTTTAGCATCCGCAATTAAGAATAAGAGAAGACATGGTTTATTGAGAGAATTAGTATTTTTGATCCATGACAAGCCTTACTACATTCTGCTGGTTTAACGCAGGAAAAATTTACCCTCCGTACTCTCCAAACTTCTGGCCGATTAACTACCATCTTTTCTCCCTAATGGAACAAGATTCTTAACCCGCCATAGGTAGTATGGAACCAGGATTGGAGACTAGTACCAACATATAGCTTAGCTCGCGAGTAGTTACTTGCGCCTGGTCTCAGTCCCCTTATTTGTTCATCGTATGCAACTATTTGTACATGGAAGTATAACATATAATATTTTTTAAAATTTAAATGAAACTACTGATTTAAGTACCTATGATGATAGAAAAAATGCATTAAAAATTGTAGTAAACACTTTTTGCCTATCTTCATTTTTGAAGGGGATACAATAATTTCAAATTTTCCCATGATGTTTTATTACTCATGATTATATATTTTGAAGAAGGGCTGAGGATTGAATGAGAAATAATAGACAAAATCAAAACCATTGTAAAACCTACATATAACAATTTTTTCTCGCAAAATTAAAATATAAAGATGAAAAATGAAACTAGTACCGAATCCGTGTAATGATAGGAATTGCTGAAATACCTTCAATTCTGAAGATTAGCAAAACGTACATACTTGAATTTTAATTTTTCCTTGATTTCAGTCACATTAAAAAAAAAAATGGGGAAATTTGAAATTATTGTTAGCCCCTTCAAAAATGAAGATAGGCAAAAAGTGTTTACTACAATTTTTAATGCATTTTTTCTACCATCCTAGGTACCTACTTGAATGAATGATTTTAATCAAATTTTAAAAAATGGAATTTTGGAAAAATTTTGAATCATCGTAGCTCCTTCAAAAATGAAGATAGGCAAAAAGTGTATACTACAAATTTTTTTGCATTTTTTTTTCTATCATCATAGATACTTAAATCAGTAGTTTCGTTTAAATTTAAAAAAATATTATATGTTGTACTTCCATGTACAAATAGTTGCATACGATGAACACATAAGGGGAGTGAGACTAGGCGCAAGTAACTACTCGCGAGCTAAGCTATATGTTGGTACTAGTCTCCAATCCTGGTTCCATACTACCTATGGCGGGTTAATAGATGCTCTCAGTTAAAATGTACAGTAGAAACTACCATAACCAGTGGGTTTTTATTGCCTATAAATATATATGTTTATTTCTTAATTTTTAAACATTATTTTGGACGAGAAGAAAATTCGAATTTCCGCTCATTCTCAGAAGTCCCTAAAAAGATAAAACAATGGGTTGCACATGAAGGACTACAACTTTATTCTGATGGAGGGTAGGTCCTTCTAGGTGAACCTCATTTTTTGATGATTTTCCTGATTGATGTGCTATGCGCTTATTGAATGTTGCCATTAAGTTGTACAAATTCTTCTTAATTTGTGTAAGTTTGTCCCCATATCTTTTACTAAGATGTATATAAACATTAAAGTAAAAATTCATTACAAACACTAAAAAAATTACAAATCAATTACAATAACCAATAATTATAATTACTTTCAAAAATCTTCATTTTGGTAAAAAAAACCACATCATTTTAACATAAAACTTGAAAAATACCCCAACATCTATTTGTATCAGGCTCTGAAACCTCAGTAGTAAACATCATATTAACTTGGTCACAAGATCAAAATATCTTATTATATGGAATGTTTGCGGCATTTCTAGATCTCTAACAACTCTATTGTGTCTCGTTTTCTGCATTTGTTATAAACACGTTTTCGTACTCACCTAAATTCTAAACGAAGGGGCATAGAGGGCGGATAAAACCAAAGAACTTGTAAACCGCAATGATGATTGATACAGTTGCGTAGTTTAGGCTAGTTGTGAATTCGTTGAAAGAAAAAATTTCTTTGAGTTTTGATGAAACAGTTAGAGTAGAAGTTTCGGGAAACTTGAGTAATACGAAGAAAAAGCTTTCGATGATGGTCTGACAATGATTAATACAACCAAAAACCTTCTCTCTTCTTTCTCCAATTGCCAAAGAGATAATAATGAGTGAAGGGAAAAGAGCTTAATGAAACATATTCATTTTTGTTGATTTTTTAAAACACCTAAAAACTTCAGAATTTCAATGGGCATTAAAGAAATTAACGAGAAGTAGAAAACATAGAAATTTCCTATCGCTTATTTTATGATCACTTTGACTTTAACTCTGAACGTAGGCAAACATTATTTTTTGTAGATTATCAAACATTACCCACAATTCAACATCAAGAAAAAAAATAAAAAATTGAGATTTTCGTTAAAATACGATTGTTTTTGCGCATTCTAAAAAAATTGTTATTGGTAACCGTGTGGGTTGGTATATTTGCTCGAACGAAATTTTTGGGGTGAGAGAAATATAAAAAATAGAAAACAAGTTTTTCAAATTCAAGTACATTTCGGAGACGATTTAGATTTCAAGAATACCGTTAAAATTGCGAGAATTTAATCGCAACGCGATGTAACATCATAGCCAAAACGAAGATGAAAAAAAAACTTTTTAATTTTCTCGCAGCACTTAGACGAAATAATGAAAAATATTCCGCTTTGTTTTCGGCGACGCGTATTTCTCGTTAGTCGTTTTCGTATCACAGAAAAATGGGTAAGGGGGATTCAATGGAAGAGAAATGGGTAACCGTTGGCGAAAATTTTGCGCGTTTATTTGCAAATCGAAAATGTTTTTTTGACGTATGTAGTTGCGCTCGATTGTAAGGCGGTAATATTCCTCGACTACGACTAGCGAAACCAAGTAATCGCGGAAGGTTCGCTTACACCGGATGGAGTTATCGCCGACGGAATTCAATTTAAACGTCGCCTAAGATTTATACAAGTTTTAGGTATCGATTAGACGCGGTCGTTTGTACAGGCGACGATGCTATGAAATTAAAAAAAAATTCGGATAAATTTCCGATCATCGTGCATACGTGAGTCATTGAAAAATCGCCTTATTAGTCGACATCATGTAGACTGGAAAATTATATTTGTTTTTCATTATTTCACGAAGCGGAGCGCAGGCAAACGATGATTGGTGAAAGTATAGGTGGAGTGTAGTATAACGAAGCACATGTAGCTATAAAAGTATATAGGTAAATATTTTCCCGAAATTGGTGTTGTTTTTTTTAGTTTAAAATTCGTGTCTGGTGAATATTTTAATTAGAACAGAATAAATAATCCGTTCACACGGCGTAATTGATACACGATATGTAATACGTAAAATATTTTATATCGTCCTCCTATTTGATAACTTTTTAATATGGACTTCTATTTAAATTTTTCGCCATAGCTTCAGTTCTAATTATGGATTTAGTGTATTTATTTCATTTATAAGATGGAAAAATAACAATTAACTGTTTGCTGAAGGCAAATAGCTCGTACTCTTTCCTAAAGCTACAGCAGTAATTATATAATGCAACCATGAGATTGAATATTATGTATGAAGTTTAATAAAAAGGGAATCGGGGAGGGAGCACTAATAAAAATAATGCGTGCATTAACGAGCGCTAATGATGTTCATAATTTCAACCCTTGCAAATACTTGGGGCCGGAGAAATGGAGCTCTCTGAATGTTATGCAGGGCTGCAAAACAGAAAAAATATTGGTTCCGGTTCCGGTTCCAGTTCTGGTTCCCAAATATTGGTTCTGGTTCTGGTTCTGGTTCTGCTTATATGAGTTCAGTTTTGATTCTGGTTCCAGTTCTGGTTCTATGATATCGGTTCTGGTTCCGGTTCCGGTTCTTATCGGTTCCAAAAAAAAAACATGTGTGACCTATCAAAATACTCCATTTTACAAGCATAATCAGGAGGGAGTATTGAAAGCAAAATTTGAAAAATAATATTATTGCGAAATGGTCTTGTAAATTGTAAACAACCCAAAATCCCGAATTTTATCAATTTTAGAGAGTATTTTGCGAAGATGTACGATATCACAGATTATAATTTATAGAATGAAACACTACAACAGTTACCTACAACCTTTGACCATTGATAGGTAGAGAGTATACAGCTATTAGCGCACTCTAATCTTATTAATAAAGATTGAACTTTTCTAGAACCGGAACGAATATATTTTCATATCGGTTCCCGTCCTGGTTTCGGTTCTCACTTCTCAGTAAAAATTTTTGGTTCCGGTTCCGGTTCCAGCTTTAGTACAAATTTCAAAATATTGGTTCTGGTTTCGGTTCCGGTTCCAAAATTTTATCGGTTCTACCGGTTCTTGGTTCCGGTTCCAATTGGTTTTGCAGTCCTGATGTTATGTTCCTCCTGTCCCTCTTCTATATTCCCATTACTAATCTATTATTATGTCCTCAAACGCAGACCATCTCTCTTAACAATTTTTTTTTTTTAATTTTTGCGTGTTGCAAAGATCAAATTAACTGATAATTTTATTAAGATTCATAATGCCTTTTTATTAATATGCGTGAAAATGAAAATTTTCCTGTTTTCAAGCGTTACAGAAAGTATTTGCATTTTGATTTTTGATGATTTATTGTTTTACTGAAAGGATGGATGATTAATTTATCTGGTTACATCATTGATGAAATAAAAGAAAATGAAATTACGATATGTTCTTTACAGTTCTCATTGTTGAAATTTTTGAAAGAATTGACAAGCTAATTTTTTTTCACCTACTTTTTTGCTAATTAAGGGGTCGATGACCCAAAACACAAATAAATTTCAGTTTCTCAGAATTTTAAAAAACTAACAATTTTTCAGCCTAGAAATTTCTTCAACGCGTATGATTTTATTTCATCAAGGTGAAATTTTCTGGAAGTTGATTCGGAGGCTAGAAGAGCTCTGTTTTATTTCGTATCGTTAAAAAATGAATGTAATTTTTTATGTTGTATTCTAGGTACTCTCATTTACCACCGAAGTGTAATTTTTGTACATCTGAGTCATATCAGTCACGAAACTGCCTATAGCGTAGATACCTATAAAAACAAATTTTCCTTTTTTTGCAACTTTGTGCTTTGCGCTCCAAAAATTGTGCGGTGCATGTGCCTAAATCCAACTCTGGTTGTGCCTTGAATTTGGATCAAAGTGCATCCAGAATGGTGGAAGCCTCGCAACTGTTAGAAAACATAAGATGGAAAGGAATAAGGATTATTTATACGTACATATTTATAAAATTATTAAATATAAAAAAGTGTATGATTGGTAAAAAACGATTGACACCTTCAACGTTATGAACATAATACGTTGAACAGTTCCAGTATGAATGAAGATACTGATGTTTTGGTACACAATCATATAAATATCAAGGCTAGTAAACAAAACCTTCGTATACAGGTGTGGGAGGCGCGAGCTTTTCGTCTTTGTACGCGATGTAAGCGTTGGGATAGGCTAAAGTTTTAACGCTTGTAAAATGCTTCAATTACGACCGACAAAAGACGAAAACAATTTCAAAACATCAATTTTAAAGTAACTTGTATTTTAACGAACTATTAGGACGTAATTGGCTGTTAATGAGCAGTCATTTTCAGTTTTAGGAAACTTGTTGTTTATTCATGCGTATCTACGATTATGGTGGTACGTTATAGTAGAATATAGGTATATAAGCGAGCAACTTTTACATCACTGTACGAACTTTGCATTCCGTCTCTTTTTCGCTTCAACTAGATATACATACGGTATATATACGCGAGCGGGAGTTAAGTTAATTAAAAGTTAAAGGCGTCGTATTCTCGGTATAGCAGGCGCCAGGTTAATAACTTGAAAGTTGGATAATTTCGGTTACGCCGCATCAGTAATTTACTTCGACCGAGTGCCGCGTGAAGCGAAGTAAATTGAAAAATTGCATGGTCTCCGGGTGCCGATGCGAATACGATTAAATTATGAAGCGGAGTAAGAGTTAATTCTTTTACCTCCGTCTCTTCAAGAGGTTTATGCGTTACCTCGAGTTGTTTGTCGAAACGTTTAAATTTTTACACGTTTATTCGACTCGCCTTCGCCGACTTCTTCTCCATCGTAGTTATCATTTTAATCGAGTTAAAAAAAAAGCGTTTAAATTGAAATGTCAATAAGTTATGCGAGAAAAACCACCTGTTCTGTGTTTACTCGTTTAATTTACTTATCTGGTACGTGTCGGTACAGTAAAAAATGGTTTCCAGATAATTTTCCGCTGTTGGGTTAATTACATCGAGTTCGTCGGAGCCACTGCTGGGTGCGTTCAGGTTTTTTTTGAACGGCGTTCGTTCCCGTTCAATGAAATTCTTAAATTTGACGTTCACGTTCCGTTCCGTTCACTGGTCAAAAAATTCCGTTCCGTTCAGCGTTCCGTTCAATTATTTCAAAAATTTCACGCGTTCCATTCCCGTTCACGTTCATGAATGCTTCGTGAATAGACGATTACATTGAACCAAATTGAAATTCTTCAAAACATCTGCTTTTCGCTTTTACTAAACGCAAATCAACATTAAAATAACGAATAATTAACAGTCAGCCAGTCACGCCACGAGAAATACACCGAATGAATAGTGATAGTGAATACCACAACACAAAACTTGAGAAAGACGAAGTGAAGAAATAAAAAATTGAGAAAAAAAACTAAAAAGAGTAAAAAGACAAGTTTCTTCTTGAACGATAAATGAACGGCGTTTAAAATTTACGTTCAAGAAAAAAAAACGTTCCGTTCCGTTCCAACTTTTATATTTGTCCTTCCCGTTCTGTTTATCGTTCGTTCAATTGATAAGAGAATCTCACCTGTTCCGCTCGAACGCGCGTTCCTGAACGCGAACGCGCCCAGCAGTGGTCGGAGCTTTCGTTCTAGTAGTACATTCGAAACGTGAATATACCAGGATCGCTGCAATCGACTGATAATGAACGAGAAATGTGGGCGAATACTGGAAAGATCTTATACGAAATTTAGTAAAATGTCAAGGTTTAAATGCGATTTTTCGATTCAAGTCTGATTTTATAGAAGAAAATTATACGTTTACATTATTGTAGTGAATGTATATATTCTAGGTTAAGAGTTTAGTAAACTCTGTATGAGCTCCATTATTATCCCTCTTTCAGCTAGTGATGAAAGGTACGAATAAAATAGTTGATTTTGGCTCAAATTTTTTTTATTCGGATTCTCTACCAATAGTTCATTTTTTTCATCAAATAACAAGCGACTCAAACTTTTCCCGGAATGTTCACGAAAACAATCATAAATTAATTTCCATTTCCCCCCTCCCCAAATTTCATTCTATACAAATTTTTCTGTCACAAAATCCTACCAACAAAGTATTTTTAGCTGAGTTTTCAACTTAGAAATGGTAGCTATTACAGCTTACCTGATGTGGGAATGGGGACTCGAGAAGGATGGGGTCTCGAATGCTTGCCTTTCATCCCATTCGTAATCATTATTATGATAAATGTCCAACTGTTAGGATATACTTATTTACGTATATTTCCCTCCGTGCGTTTTGATAGTATGTAGCAGGGGCGGAATGGTCATTAGGGCAAACGAGTAAATGTTCAGTGCGCCGCTGCCGTTTAATGCCAGTCAGCGCCGCAGATATCACCATTTAATTACTTGAAGTATGTGCAGTTGGTGGAAGGAGCATATGATACGTTGAATATGGGTTAGAATGGATTCAAAACTGGCTGATGGTTAAAGCTTGAGAAGAGCTTGAGGAGTCTCAAATGTGTAAAAATGTAATTAATATGGACTCATATGATTATTGAGAAACGAAGGTATACTATATTCCAAAACTACCTTCACACATGATGTTGGAGGGAAGGAGGAGGAGCATATGCTATCGACCTCAAAATGTGGTGGGGTTGCACGAGAGGTCGAAATTTTATATTTATTGTGTCATATGGTGAAATGAGCCCATGTGACTAACCTATTCTGATTTTAGCTTCTCAAGTGAATTTGGAGGGGAGTTCGAGCAAAAACCAGGTAATCTGTTACTTTTGGACTTGAGGCAATACCTGTACTCGTTTCCGGATGTTACTTCCTTGATGTGTAGTGCTAGGTATGAAGAAGCGTTGATAAGCTTGATAAAAAAAGATATGAATGTGTTATCGAACCCGATTCATAATCATCACCTCCTTCCTAATCTCAGTAAAACAAAATGGATGTGTTTCGGCTACAAGAATTGAACTTGCAGAATAAAATGGCTCAAATTAGGCTAGACTGTCTGACATACTGCCTTGCGAACCTATTGGCCATGTAGAGAAAACTGGATATCTTGGAATTATGCATAATATAAGATTAACCTGATATGCTCAGAGCTTATACCTGCAGAGTAGACCCGAACAAAGGGCTGACGAATTACAGCTATATGATATTTATAATTTTCTGTAAAACGATGCGATTCTTTTCTATTCGAATATTTGAAATTGAATAGAATATTTCTTCTTCACAAAATGAATTTTTTGTTGAGCGAAAATTAGTTGAAAACAGATTTAAAGAAATGTGCGGACGAAAAAATCGTCTAGTAGAAACCCACTCGCTGAAATGAAGAAGGAAAATTATACGAGAACAAAGTCCTAGTTTGAAAATTACATCACATCAAAAAAGGAAAATTTTCAAATATTAAATTTTCATCGACGTTTGTTAGTTTGTATAATTTATGCGGTAGCTGTCTAATATTAAATAGCGTTAAAGCGTTAAATTTCCACCATTAATCGGATATTTTTCTTTCGATATATCGTCTCGCGTTCACTGTGGCGAGTAATTTATTCGGGTAATTTTTCACGTCACTTAAAATGCCCCTGTTAACCGAATTTATTAGCGCATAGTGGAAGTAAAGCTAGGATGGGCGGTGATTTTCGAACTCTTAAATATTATCATACATAATAAGTTGAAAATAAAGTTTGAAATTAATATTCACCTTTAACGATCGAAACGTTGATCATTTATCTACCGTTCTAGCTGATTGAAAAAAAGTTTATGTTATAAAGAAAAGAAAAATGGCCATGTAAAGATATTCAAGGTGTGGCATTACTCTATTATTTTTCGCACGCTGCTGATAAATTATTTGACGGCTAATTTGATATCCGAGAAGATTAGTGTGGTGAGAATCGCGAACGATGATGTAATTTGAGACTTTCATCGCTTCATGAGGCTTAGAAATTACTTCGTGCGTGCAAAAAAATGACGGTAGTAATTTTTAAATTTATGTGTAATACGCGCATCTGGAAATTGAAGCATTATAGTGGTCAACAAAATACTTGTTGCTGTGCTTGAAGTACAGCTTCAGGTTTAATTGAGTGGTGTAAGCTATCGCTTTTGAACCATTTGTAGCCAACTGTGCCTCACAACTCATCATTACCTTGGTATCAGAGGCTTGTAGGATATGGAACTGCTATACAATTATGCAGTCATTATTGTTTGACATGCTGAAATTGTAATGCTATTGAGAACGCATTGTGGAATAACATGATGTGTTGTCAATGTACCAACAGTATTTTGAACGTTATAAATAAACTATAACATATTGTCATCATTTTAAAAGCATTTGTTCCGGTTATGCGATGAAAAACATGAATACTTTTGATAGCCAGCAGCAATTGGTTATTGTCATATACTCCTCAAACCTCTATAAGGGTTAATTTTTCCACAAAGATGTAATTAAACGGTGCCTGGCTGAAACTCTGATTCCTGCTCGTACGCCCAACATTAAACGATGAGTTGGAAATTTGAAATTTATCGCGCGTATTTGTTATTTATGGGCGTTCAATTGTACACATATAATACATACTATAGTCAGATAACCACGTGATTATTTCTCATAACGAAAACTTTATAACAAAGCGATAAAATGTTTAACGTTACTTATCGTAGTTAGGAAACTAGAAATAGATACTGTATACCATATGTATGTAGCCTGCGTTAAGTGGAAAATTTTGAAAGTTACAAATATATATATACTATAGATGTATATTTCAAATTACTCTTGCTTCAAATTTTTACAACTTTTATTTAGCTAGGTATTCTATAGTTGACGTAATGATTGGAAATGATTTAAATTTAAAGAAAAGAGACAGTACTCGTAATAGTCTATATTCAGAACCACGAGTTGATTTCTGATATGTTTTTTTATTTTTATTTTGTGTCAAACTTGGTGTTTTAACTGGGTATGGGATTATTACAATTTAACGAATTTTACATAGATTTTTTTTTTTGTTTGAAAAATTAGGTATTTTATAACGCGCTGGCGAAAGGAGCGTTTCATTTTCAAAATTTCGTTCCTAGGGTGAGGTAAAGAACAAAGTTTTCAACGATCTACCATCTTTAAATAAATAATAATAATATGTTATTGCATTGCTGGTATCGAGACGACGACGAGTGCAAAAATGAAAAGTGAAAAGGAAATCTCAAAAATTATTTATATATTAATTAATTTATATAACATAATTTAAATTTGGACTTATGCAGTCAATACCTAGATTGCCTTTTTGTAACACCTAATAAATCGCCAATTCGATTATATTCAACACATGTCCAATAATTCAAAATCCTTGTAAAATACCTCTTAGGACTTCGTACCATATAAGAAATCACTATTATGAATTACTCATTTATTCATCGGTAAACCGTGAGTAAAAGAAAAAATTAATTAATTTATCCATTTAATCTCAGTTGTTTACCGAAACCAGTCGTAAAATTCGTTATCGGTATTTTATATGCGAAATACCAAAGTCGAATGAATTTATTAAATCCTTAAAAATTTATAAGCTTTTCCTTCGCTACAGTGAAAGGAGTAAATTATTTGAAAATGTTAATTTATTCAAATCGTATGGAAGAAAGTAGGTAATATCGAGTTGAAGTCGAGCGATAAATGAAGAAAAATAGCTAATTATCCCTATTTAATAATCTCCTATGGAAAACGTCGTGGCTGCCTAAAAACGATTGCAATTTTCGCAGTCAATAATCGAAAAACGTTATTTCCGTAATCAACTCCGTTAATTATCGATTTATCAGGCTGATTTGAAAATAAAGTCGAGTAAGGTTAACAGCAGAGCAGATAAGCGACAGTATTCCCAACTGCCAAACAATTAATTCATTCTGGTAGTGAAATGTTGGAAAATCTATTTCGATTTTAATTTATATTCGAGTATACGATATTTGTATGACAACCCACATTTTATTTCTTCAAATTTTCTGCGAATAAATCAATATTTTTATCATATAAAAAATATAAATTCTACTTGAGATGGCACTGCTGTATCTTCATTTTCTTCGTTTCTTCTAACTCACTTTCATCGGAGTACAGTGGTGCGAACAGTCGCATCACTTAGGGAGTAATTGGTGGTGTGAGTAATCTCTATCCCTGGGTCTTACACAGGGTCTCCGGAGCGAATCTTCCTTATCGGCAATACCATTGGTGTGCAAATGCATCAACACAGCCACAGCAGGTGCTATTCATCATGCCAGCGACATCCCTGCACTTAAGCTTGAGCTGCGCCTTCATCTAAATACCTCGATTAACATTTTAAATTATATTTTGTTCGGAAAACAAAGAATTTCGACAGTTACTATCTATTGAGTGTCTGGCTCGTTAAGGATGTTTTATTTTTGTTCATCAGTATGATAAAATACATCTAAAAATTTGTGGTCTCTTTTCCTCTGGAACTTGCACCAAATAAATGTAAGACTCTTTTTAACTCACCATAGTAGTTAGTGAGGCAGTGATGGGAATTACTTCCTCAGTGGTGCTTTAGACTACCCGTGGTGAGGTGACAGAGGTGAGGTGACTACTAGGTGGTCTTATGCCACTGAGGGAAGTAAAATTGAACGTTTATTTTTAATTGCTTTGGTGAAAACTCTCGAGAAAATCGCTATCGTATTTATGCAGTAAAAAAATCGATTTATTGGAGAGAGTCTAAAAGAATGAAATGTGGATTGGAATCTTACATACACATTATATACGACTCATACGCGTTAAAATATTGCAAATCTGATTGGCCATCGTCGCTGATTAATTTACCAGATTTGTGTATAAATGAGAAATTCGGCTGGCTATTTTCGATATTTACGAGTTTCAGCGAACGTTTGCGAAGAATTTGAATTAGAGGAATTATCGTGTAATCGAACATAACGCGTATTGTCACGTTACGATGATTTATTCGCTAGGACTTTTCATCGACCATTCGCCCTCGTTCTGTTTTAATTTGCGTTCGCGCGACGTGGACAAAGCGAACTTGTGTGACGGTGCGATGCGATAAATAACCTCGTAAAAGATCCCCGATCGGCGAATATTAAAGGGTAAGGATTACAAGCCTGTTAATCGTATATTTAATGTCCTTTCGGTGAACGCTTTTGCATCGTAAACAAAGCTTTTTTCCTCGTATAACATAGCTGGATATTTCTTTATGGTGAGAGCAACAGGTAAAAGCGTCATATTATCGTTATAACGAACGAATGCAATCTGAATACCATTGTTTTACATTTGCTGAATGCTGGTGATTCGTAATAATGGATGTACGCCTATTCGCCGATAACTGCGTCGTGGTATTTGATATCTCGGCGATTCTAAGGGTTCGGAAAAAAATTCCTTGGTGGAATTTTCGAACGCTTTGTTTCAACTTTTGAGGCGAAAGAAACTTGGAATGTCGAGAGCAGGAAAACTTTTCATCGTTTCTTTCACGCCAAAGGCTAGTACGAGTTAAACGGTGCTGAAAGTTTTTCCATAACCGTAAGTTGATTTTTTACCCATAAAGGTAGCAGTGGGAAAAAAATCACGAGAGAATTTTTTTCTGTTTGCTGTAAAGCAGCCAGTTTTGCTTGTAAATTTGTAAACACTATTGTAAAATGAAAAATCCTAAGCAGGTATGCGGCATTACTTGAGCTTACTTTTTCTGAAAAATCGATGAAGGCGTTGTCCAATGATATGGAAGGTCTTTTTTCAGATTTTTGATTTCACTTAAAATGGCGTTTTACTCAAATTTACAGTTGAGGTGGAGATTCTTTATTAACCTCGAAATTTTCATGCTCATTAAAAACTCTGTTAAAAATAATTGTAAGATTATTGATGCTTGACTACTCAAGAAACGAAGTATGATACATCAGAATTATTCAAGCACATTTTATTATCACTTGAGAATAATTATTCTTTTAGATTTTGTTTCATACTCTTATCTAAATTAATGGAATTAAGTAAATTCCAAGAAATTTATTGCCAATCATTTTAAACATTTATTACTTGGTTACTTAATTTCTTTGCCATCATCAGAGTTGTACAATGTACAATCGTGCAATCACGCGCGACCTCTACCAAAAGTTATGAATGTATTATAAAGCGGCTAATATGGCACCACGAGTCACCTTTTCTCGGACTCTCCGAGTGAGCAAGTACTTTTGAAATTTTTTATAAGCATTTTCATTAGTCACCATTTAAGTATCTTGTAAGTTTCATAGAATCAATAGAAAAAGGAAAGATGTAACATATTTATTTTCGTTCCTTTGGTGTGGTAACACTGAAGATTGGGACTCGAAACTTTTCGGCCATCATTAGTAGGAGTAGTTTTTTGAAGGTTCGAAATTAGTGACTTTTTGACCCTTAGGTCACACCACCGTTTGTCCCCACTCATGCCACTATAATAATTATTCTTTCTGAAGTTATTTTATGTAATAAAAATTTTACGTTTTTTAGTAACACTGGATTTTGTAATTCAAAATTAAATTTGTAAGATTAAATTTTTTTGTGATTGTAAACAATTTTATTGGGTCTGCTAATCAAGAATGAAAAATCGTTGCAAAAATCACCCTTATGCACACTGCACAGTGGAGTGGTTCAAAAATATACATAAACAGTTTTTTTAAATATTTCTTTTATAAAAACATACTACACCAATTTTCATCTGAAAAAAAGATTTCAAGTTGCGGCATATTGAGGTTTAATAATAAGATTTTTTGTTGGTAAATAAAAAAAAAATTTTTTATTTTTCAGATTGACAAATCATAGGTACCTACTAAATATTTTCCAAAATTGTTTTCCTTTGTAGTGTGATGACAAATAAATTAAACGCCTTATTGGTCGTCTAACAACTCTACGTATTATTTTTCAGGGATGCCAGACTATTTTATTTTTTTTAAAGCAAAATAAAAAAATCAATCAAAAAAAAAATTTCACACATAATTATGCCCACTATAATTATATTGCGTTATGGTAATAGGCGAATAATAATAAATGACTAGTACTATGAAGATAATGATAACAATGAACATGCATAAAAAATTTATATATATATAGCATTACGATGATACGACGATGATATTGATGATTGAATTAACATAACAAGTCTCCTCCTGCAGCAACAGACGCGTGTAGCAAAGAAAAAAAAGTCGCTAACTTCGGCACCATCTCATGACTTTAAATCTTGCAACTCCGTGGTAACATATTTTTCTATCGTAGCGAAATAATGAATTCACGAGCACAAATTAAAGTCGATATATGAACACGAGAAAAAATAACGTTAGCAAAAATAATCACCAAAAAAAATTAATAGAAATCGAGGCGGACTTCAACAATAGACGCTATAAAATTGAAGGAAAAAAATTAAGAACAAGCGCTTAAATATACTACTACAAGCGCATTTAACCAAAAACCGAATTATTTCTACAATTAAAGCATTTTTTTTATTTGTTAACGAAATTAAGCCAAGCGAAACAAAAATGTGGCATACATGTACAGGAAAAAGCATCACATTCAGAAAGAAAAGCAAACGTTGCCGTCGACGGCAGAAAAAGCATTAAAAATCCCAAACCTAAGATACCTACCTACGTACACTCGATACCCCAGCCAACGCCAGTCCACCTTATCTCTTAATTAAAAGATAAGGCGGACAGGTAAGCAACAATCGCCGTCACACCACACCTTTTCTGTAATAAATTAATTTTTCTGTTATTAAGCGAGTTTTTTCATTTGTAGTGTAATTTTCACATAAAATGGAATGCTGATTTTTCAATCGCGATAAGCCTCCTCCAATTTTGCTTTTTTTGACCTAATTTTTGAGATACAACTTTTTCAAATGAAAATGAATAACAGGACGTACCGAAAGGGGAGAGGGGGGGAGGTTCCCCCCCTTGGCTTTTGGAAAGTTGGTAAATTTGGAGTTTTAGCGTAAAAAGTTGGCAAATTTGGAGTTTTAGCGTAAAGTTGGTAAATTTGTGCAGTATTTAAATTTTTTGAAGACTAACAAGAACGTGTATCATATTTTCTCCCCCCTCTGAAGAAGGTCTTCGGTACGCCCCTGATGAATAATATTAGAGATTATGAACTTGAAATTGAACAAAAAAAAAAAAAATGGAAGTTGAACTACCCTAATGCACAATTCGAAAATGATGAGGAGAGCTCTTAAAATTTCTCAGGGATTAGACTTTTAAAAAATTAATCAAGATTTTGATGTTCTGCCGAATTGCTTGAAATTACATTCTCTTGAATAGATGAAACTTTAGGACGTACATCTGAATTTAAATAAACCACGTCTGCAAATGTTAGAAAAAAAAAACAAAAATTTCAATACAACCGAGGAAAAAATCAATATAATCAAAATTGTAAAAGTTTTAATAAGATTTGGGTTCTTGAGTCCGGGGACAGTTTGCCTCCCTATTCTCGACCCTAGCCGATAGATTATGCCATACTGCAATGCTGCATATCCATAGAGACGATAGTGGCGAAATCCATCATAATGAACTGCTGAATAATTGGATTTGTTCATAACATCATTAAGGAATTCTGGCTCTTAATCCCTCCTTTCTCTTTGATTACATCTTACTGTAAGGCTAATGATTATTTCGAATTGTCACCAGGCTCCAGAATTCTCCAAAATCATCAGATAATCTCAAATCGAGCCTAGATATTCGCCTCATTGTACCCAGACGTTTCTGAAATTTTCAAATGAATTTAAATAATTTTTTATTTTAGAATATTTTATCCAATTGAAATAAGAATATTTAATTTGTCAATTTACACAATGAATGTAAATTAAATTAATTTAAATAAAAAAACATAATTTCGTTGTCGAAAGCCCTCGCCTTCCAGTTTCTATCTGAGTTCTCGTGCCTCGTAACGACGAAAAAATAACTAGTTCATTTTATGCGGGAACCTCCCCCTCCCGACCTTTCTCACTGACTTATTCGTCGAAATTTCCACTGAAGGTTCATTTTTCGTAATTTTGAATACGCGCGCGTTGGCCGTGTGATAAATTCCCAGTTTCGGGCTCGTTTGAGCCTCGCGTATTTGAATTCTCGGGCTCGGGTAGAATTTTGCGAAACAATAGACAAACCCAGCACCGTTGACCGTCGTCGATCCCATTTAGCGAGTTTTTCCCCACCGTATGGCTTTTCTTTACGCAAAGCATTGGTCGAGACACGTTTTCGCGCACAAAGAAAACCATTACCATTAAATTCGCCGACCACGTTGGCTAATTAATGGGTGCTTTGCAGAGCTTAGCCCTTAACGAATGCTCATTAGGCCAATCAATTACAAACTGTAAAGATGATTCGCCATGCGACTTGCCAAAAGCTAAACTTCACCTGCATTCCGGAAGCGTAGAAATTAGATTGAACATTGAGCAGGTACTTGCTTTTAAACCAGCCCCTGTTCTTAGTCGAAGCTAACAGCGTTTCACGTTGGTGTACTAATGGTAACTATCCTAGTCGTCTTTATCATCGTTACCATCTTTACGACTATGCCAACTAATTTCGATTACAATTCGCCGTCCTAATGAGAATACGGTGTTGGTTACCTGGTCGTGCAAAAATTCACCCGCCTCAACCTCCGCTAACGGAATTAAACCCGATAAAATATTTACGTATCCGTGTTTAGCGGACTCTCTCGTCGGCACGCTGTAGGTACTTCTTAACGAAAATGCGCCAAATTACCGTACCGCAAAATTACTACGAGCAGCGGCGATAATATCGTATGATGCGAGAATTTACATTCACCGATATTCATTAACGAGTTCGTTGCAAATGACCCTTTCGTTGCGGCCAACCTAACTTGACGAGAATAAATCTAGCTTATTTTTAAAATTACCCGACCAGCGTGCTTTTTTACATTTATTACCACTAACAGAGGAGCTTTTTTATCGCTTGTGTTGGCTCTAATAACGCGATAATCTTGGTATTTTTTAAATTCCGAATAATTTTTTCAATTTTTTTCCTCACTTTTTTACACCTAATCTGTTCTTTATCGTAATCGTTTAGCGAGTTGTGGCAAGCTTGGTATTTGAACAGCGTATTTTTTTTGTTTGTTTGTTATAGTTTCCTTATGCTTTAAATTGTTAGTAGTGGAGTTTTCTGTTGAATAACTTTTTCCTCCATTTAGTTAATAATACAATGTGGTCGGTTAATTTACATTCTTTAGAGCACCCCGTCAAATTTTTCTGGGGTTATACTTAATTAAAACGCTGAAGTAATGAAGAAAAAAATTAAACAAAGATTTCAAAGGTGCAGGTAAAGTTGAAAAAAAAAAAGAAAGAAATAATAATAAAAACGTATCCAACCATGCCATATTACTGAAGCTGAGTTTCTAATTAGGATTCATAGCTAGCTAATGAGCAGCAATACTACAAAATATTCAAAAACTGAGGAAACTAGGAAAGAAATGCAATTTTAAGCGAAGTCAAAACTCTGACGTGGTTTTAGTGAAGATACTTGTAAATAAGGGCTTCCAACAGTAGTACTAAGCAGAGACGGCCCGAGCCTTGGCACTCTGGGGGGGGGGTGAAAATCTAAAAATGCCGACTGGTATTTTCAATTTTCCGACTACGATTGATTGATTTGTAATTTGATGTACGAGTAATATCACATTTATATTTGCCTAAGAATTCAAAGAACACAGAGAAGCAATTAAAAAAATCAAAGTGCAGTCGTTTTTCGAACTGCCTGAGAAGGTGATACACGGTATAAGTTTAATTATTTTGATAATGTAAAATCGATATTCTGAATCATTTTGAATTTTGGTGAATAAAAACGGATGTCGAATTTTTAAAACTATCAAGTCACGAAGTAATTTCTTAAGATAATACAGAAATCAGAAAAGAACAAAAATGTTTTTTAAATGCAAAACCAGAAATATAAAGAATATCTAAAAATTGATTTTTTTCAAATTAAAAAAAAAAAAAAGGAAATTCAAGAATTAAAGAAAACATTGATGGGAAAATGGATAAATTAAAAAAAAATCCATATCACAAAACAACGTAATAAAATAGAAAAATTTTTAGTAATAAAAAAAAATCCAAAAATTAGAAAGCAAACAAGTTGGGAAGTCTAAAAATTAAACAATAATATTGTTAAAAATGAAAAATTCCGAAAACTAAAAAATGCAACAATGAAAGATATCATGAAAAAAAGAAAAAATTATAAGATGAAAACAAATGTACAAAAATGGAGTAATGTTTCGAACTGAAGATAATTGCTAAAATACCGGGTGATTACTTGATTGGAGCACCCAAGCGCAAAAATCTTACACTCATAGAAATAAATTATATATTTGGATGATATTAGCAAGAATAAATGACATAAATAAAATTTATTTAATGCTTAAAAGCGTCTATCGTAAAATAAAATACAAAATTTTAAATTATACTTTTGTTGTCAAAAATACACATAAATGTATTGAATTGTTTCACCTTTAGCTAATTTTGTCTCGTTGGGTGCTCTAATCAAGTAGTCACCCGGTATAACGAAAAAAAAAAAATGAAAACCTAAAAACTAAAAAACTAGATTCGAATAAATAAGGAAAAATGAAACCAAGGCGATAAAATATTCAACAATTTAAAACAAAACAATAAAAAAAATTTAAAATGATGGAAAAACAATAAGTTTAAATTTAAAAAAATCAATAAAAAAAAATAAATCCAAAAATATTAAGTAGGATTTTTTTTTGTTGAGAATGAAAAAAGTTGTTATCACTCAAGGGACTGAGTACTTCTCCAGTTTCCAATTCTCCAGCATTATTTTGAGATAAATTTAAATCATATAATATCAATTGAAATTGAACTAAAACAATATTAATTTTAATGGAACATCAGTTTTCATTAATCTCGTTCATTTTCGATATTCAGTATCTCCTTCTCAGATGGCGACATTACCACTCCTAGCGTAGACAAAATTCGAAAATAGAAAAGCTTCGAGCAGAGTAAGCAAAACAATGCGCAAATACATATGTTTCTTTGTTTGATTTAATTATTTATTGTTAAATTTTCGCTGTTACTGAGACAAGTGAAACAGGAATTGTCGAATTTTTCTCACCGATGTCGATTTGCCGACTTTTGCCGACTGCGCAAAACCTCTGGGGGGTGAGCACCCCCCCCCACACCCCACTCGGTCCGTCCCTGGTACTAAGTGTGGTTATGAAGAGATTACAGTCATCGTCTATGAGTCTGGAGATGCCTGAGTATAGTAACTCAGCTACGACACTTGCTATGTGCTTACAATAATGATGAAATGTAAACATATGAAGATCCCACCCTTCCCTACCACTCTTTCGCAAATCAGGTAGGCTGTAATAGGCTAATACATATCATTTTTTTTTCCTGAAAATTGATAATAAATGAATAAATAATGTCGTATGTAAAACTTTCGCAACTCAAACGTGAAGCCGCAGTTTACTGTCGCTTGGTATACTGACAGTGACTAACAGTATGTCTCCGTGGTAAGGTATTTTCAAAGATGCGGTTTTCCCACCGCTAGCGTCGCCATTTCGAACGATCTTTAATGATGTATTATATCAGCTCGCTATAAACTTTTCGTTAGCGAAGAATAATCCCACCAACTCATTTTCAGGTTCTCCTATATCGCGAGTATTTGGGCGATACTTTTATTACATACGTTGGCTCGAAATAGTGTGAAGTGTTAACTTCAAAAACGATGAAAACCACAACTTTCCTAATCTATGACTGGATATTCTAGTTCGTCGCTGCGCGAGCGAACCGCCCAACGAGTAGAGGGCTCGCGTGTTAAAATATATTTAATAAAACTTTCTCGTACGCCAGGTAAGAGAAGAGAGTTCACGATTAATGGTCGTCTTATTGTGTATATACAGTTAAAGGGGCTTGGGAAAAGTTGCGTTATCTGTATCGGCCATCTCAGGACGCCTTCTAGGTCACTACATGGTTGATGGTTGTGCCGAAATGTAAAATGGGGCAGCGAAGGATGATCGAAGAAGGAAGTGTGAAGGGCGTGAATTCATTTACGGATATTCGAGCGAAGGAGGGAATCTCGAATGACACTTTTCCCAATGATGAAATTTTTACAAGCGCGATAAACTACGTTCGTTTTCGTCATTTTTCACTCGACGACACGGATGGGTCTTTTTTTCGAACACTCGTGCGGAAAAAAACGCCGAGTACTTCCGAGCGACGAATTTACGCGCGTTTGTATTAACGTCGCTAAAATGACGCGTTTGCTCAAAATTTTACCAATTACCCAACCGCGATGGAGAATGATTTATGAGGAAATTTCTCTTTTATTTGTTCGCCTTGAACACCTCGTAAGGTATCACGTGTACATGTTTGGTGTAAGTGTCGTAGTTGTCGTTATTTTTCATACGTTCTCGATGTAGATCTGGAGTTAGCGGATTTGAATGCATTTACAACAGTATAGCTATCGATATTTTGAACCTTAACTTTTGGATACACCTTGTGTAAAGTTTGACTCATTTTGAGTATTTTGTAGAAATCGTATTATATGTAAGTCAGACTTCTATAACACACATCATGTACCTCATGCATTCTATGGTAGGAGTATTAAAAATGGTGTCTACTGTATTCAATACAACACTACTTGGTTTCTCATTAGATTTTATACATCAACACCACATAAATGTAAAGAAAAATCAAAAATTTCATCTATTTGACTACTTCAAAAGTTCGTCTGGTAAATTAAAAAAAAAAGAAAAGAAAAAAGTGATAATGAATGATTTTTTTTTGAAACATAACTCAAATACTAAAACAAATCAAAATCATCTTTCGAGCAGTACTTTGTGAATGTAATGAAAATTAAAGGTTCGAAAAAATATCAAATAGTAAAAGAACTCTAGTATATGAGCATATTTTAAGTAGGTAGTAAAATTTAAAAAATGCGAAACCAGTGTTGTAGGAACGAGCATACCTCTGTTCTTGTTCCCAGTCATTTGATCTTGTTCGTGACTCGTTCTTATTCAAAACTAGTACCTCCTCGCCCCTTCGGGGCTCGCAATAAAAATTAATTGAAAAAAAAGTCATTTTATCAGACAAGTATTGCTACATTCCAAACTGCACAACCCAATTCACTCTTCCATTGTTACCCCCCATCAAGGGTTCTTTCTTTCAGGATGGGCTCGCCCCTTTATACCTTTGTATACTCCCATTTTAAACAATTTTACAACTTCCGCTTGCTCTTGCCCATGTACAAAGCTTCTATTAAAATTTATCTCCTTTTTTCCCTTTGTATACGTGCTATGCTTTATACTTTTTATACCTGATACTGAAAACAAATTTATGACTTGACCGTTGTACATGTACAATGCTTTTATTAAAATTTACAACCTTTTATTCCTTTGTATACCTGCTATCCTTTATATACCTTTTATACCTGCTATTCAGAGCAAGGATTTTGTATACCTGCTATCCTTTATATACCTTTTATACCTGCTATTCAGAGCAAGGATGCGCGCGCATCTCAAAACCGATTTAATTTTGATTTTAATATATAGAGAGAAGAGAGATACTTCAACTGTTCTCGTTCTGTTCTTCGTTCTTTCAATCCTTTACAGTCTCGTTCTCGTTCTGCTCTTCGCTCTTTCAATCCTTCACAGACACGTTCTTGTTCTTCCTTCGTTCTGTTCTCGTTCTTTATTTTTTTTTTTTTTGTTGTTGATAACGTTATATTCACTATTTATGTTGTTGAAATTGAAATTTAATTAATTAATGTCAATTACCATCATAGTATCGTTACTACGTACTACGTAGTACCAAAGACACTAGGCAGTGGAAATGCTGATAACATGCAACACTTATGCCCAATTAATAGGGAGTATTCACTATTTATTCTTGTTTATCTTTTCATTTTCATGGTTTCATCGAGAAAAATTATTTATTTTTCAAACTTTAATCATTGTAATGATAAATTAAGATTAGAAATCTGTAAGCATGAAACATTTGAATCCTTACTTTTGTATTTTCGGGTTAGCGCAAAAGAAATAGACCACCACCAGAGATGACAGGGATACTATAAAAATGAAAACTCTTAGCTATATACCGGATATATACACTCAATTATGAAATATATTATGAATGATACCGGTCTTACTACTTATTGTCAATTTTTTGTCACCTCGTCGAAAAAAATTATATTTACTTTTTATTTTCAATCGAAGCAAGAGTGGTAATTTTAGTAGCTAAGCTTAATCAATAGACTTGAATTTTTGCACTGTTTTTTCTTCAAGTGCATTTTTTTGTGACATTTCATGATTTCAGCCTTGGTACCTATATGATTATCTCTCTCTCTCTATATATTAAAATCAAAATGAAATCGGTTTTGAGATGCGCGCGCATTCTGAAAAAAAGGTTGAAAAAGTACACAAACAAAATCTGATGCCTATTTGCATGAATAGAAGAAAGTATCTTCAGGTATACAAAGAGATATAGGGGCAATAAATTTTAATAAATGCCTACTTTAAATTATAAAAGTTTGTGGTTGAATGGCAATAGCTGCACTCTTATATACAATAAATTCCTTTCATACTAAACCTTTTCATGTAGTAATAAAATTTTAATGGCTTGGTTGACTCCGAATTACATAATAGTGCTTTAGCAATGAAATAATAGAAAACATAAAAACTTTTTATACATAGATAAAAATAGAATTTTTTGATGGATATTTGATAAAGGTAGTGTCAACAATTGATTGGTTTTCTTATGGATAGGGGTGAATTTCGTTCGCGAGTAACAGGGTGAATTTTATATTTGTGTATTGGAGTTGTAAAATACATGTGTGGTTATGTTTATTTACAGAACTTTTATATTTGTGCGTTTATTTGTGGTTATAGTTCGCAATTGTGGGGTTAAGTTGGAATTTTTTTTTAAATTATAGTTCCCGAGTGTTTGTTTTTCAGCAGAAATTGGGTGAGAGAATGATTTTCCTATGTTATAATTATTCAAATAAGAGAATTTATCTCGAGCGAAGCGAGAGACAGAGCAGCATGAGCAAAGGGAGCAGCCCAAGCAAAGCGAGGGCGCGAGCCAGGGGTTGGGGCCGCGGAGCGGCCCAGGGGGCGAAGCCCCCTAGTTTCATCTAAAAATAAAAACAGGAAAATGCATGCTGGATATTACCATCGTTGGGTACAATATGTATTCAAAAAATGAAAACTAGAAGCCATAATTATATTGAACATTTAATGACGATGAAAAAGTGTATATAACGTAATAATAATTACAAAAACTGCATTACATATAAAAACAAAGTATAAAAAATATATTTAATAAAACGAGAAATTTTAAGTCACCATCGTTATTATATAATGAAAAGAGAGTAGATATTATGAATGAAAATAGTTAATCAAACGTCAAATTCATATCGCTTACCAAATCCCAATTTAAGTTCAAAAATATAAGATTTTCTTCCATTTGTGGTGATAATAATTTATTACGCCGTTCACTCAATATAAACTTTAGCGTACTGAACAGTTTCTCATCTGTAACCTGGGTACTAGGTACACCAGTGAAGATAGAATACCACTTTAAAAGTACAGGATAAGTATTTTTGTTAACATTCCAAAAATCGCGTAATAAGGTAGCACCTGTTTCGCCTGTTGGAACAGGTAATCCTGGTTCGCTATAAAAATTGTTTAGTTTTCCTTTCAACTCCTGCTGACGTTCATTTATGGTCATATTGTTCGAACTCTTCTCACGAAAAGATGGAATATACCTCACGAAATCATCTTCTGCGTTTTGTATTGGAGAATTCCGAGCAGAAAGAGGAACAATGGTCATATTTACGGCATCTATATACATATAGCATTTTTTAATTTATGTTTTTATAATAATTAATGTATAATACTTGCTATAATTACTTTGAATTTTGATTTTTTTTTTAATATGAGAGAATAAACCATGACAATTACAATATTAATATTAACAACATAAAATTAATTTTACATACTATCGGTTGATGAAGCTGATTGATCAAAAATCAAAGTTGGGGAAGAATCATTATTTAATGGTTCCATTGCATTTACAGGTATATTTCACATACACGGTTCTTTTTTTTAGTATAACTAAACTTCGCAGGCACTCTGTGTTATCTATATGGGAACCAAAATTGATGACGCTAAAAAAGTGACATTTTTGAGAGTAAAATTCTTCGTGCGTTTCTTATGAAAATTTTTGAAATTTGAAAATGAAGAAGATAAGATACTTCTCTTCGATTAGTACAGAACGAAAAATTTAAATTCCAATTTATAAGAAAGTTACGAGCTGTGAAATATGACCTCCTCAAAAGCCAATTTACTTTTGCGTTTTTCTCGACAAACAATCACTTAATTAAAAAAACCTTCTGTGAAGTTTCTCAAATTCTTATTATAGGTTTATGGTTTGAATTTCAAGTGAAACAGATTAGTAGTATTTGAGAATCAAAGATGTACGAAAATGGCCATTTGGCAGGCAAACCAGTATGTAATCGTATATGTAGAATAGACCTTCAAACGAGCATCCAAAGACATCAAATATTAATTCACATGCCAAATGTACAAACATGAAAAATTGAAGAAACAATTTTATTTTATGCAACGCAAGTCAGGCAGGCTTATCGAAAGAATCACAAGATTCAAAAGAACGAAGAACAAAAAAATACATCGTTATCGTTCTTGTTCTCGTTCCTCAACATTGTCACTAGTTGGTTCTCGTTTTGTTCTCCGATCTCATAGTTTGAAAATATTCTGTTCTTGTTCTCCTTAGGAGCCTTGCTTTTGAAGTCGATCCGTCCGAAGAAAGTCGGGCTTCCCAACATTGAAGCATTTTTAGTTTTTTGCAAATATCTCGAAAATGAAGATTCGTAAAGAAAAAATATGTAGAAACAAAGTTGTAGAAAATTTCATTCTTTGCAACTTCGGTTGTATTCATTTTTCATGAAAGTTCGACGAAAGTAGAGCTTTTGAACTTTGAAGCTTCTTAGTTTTTTTTTAAATATCGTGATAACGAAGCGCCGAAAAGAAAATATCAAATTCTAAAACTTAAATTCTCATACAATTTTCACGAAACCTTATAGTTTTCCAGAAAAATGAATTATAGAGTCCAATAATTAGTAAACGTTTTGTTCTTTGAAAGTTCGATGTTTCCATTGTCCGATGATTTGAGTAAAACATGATGGATTGACTACAACTTTTGAGATCCTTCTAGGGTGCGAAAGGGTTAATTATAACATCTGATCAGTATCTAATTTAGTAAAGGATATCGAATAAAATAATTATCTGAATTCACCTGCTAAATCGCAGTATCTCGTCGGTGTTTTGTTTCAAGACCAGATGAGTTTGTATCAAGTTATCCTTACAATTTTGTTAGATTTATGTTTGCTGCTTAATCAGTGATAATTGAATTCTGTATCGTCTTCAAAAATCAAAAAAGTAGAACAGATTAATTTTAAATTATTTATTGCTTACAAATATAGAAAAACGTTTTTTTTCCCAGTATTCGTGTTTTCTTTTGTGGGATGGGGAAAGCAGGAATGGTTCATAGCGTAAAAAATAAAACTAAACGCAAAAGGACGAATTCACCGTTCGGTTCGAACCATCGGAGAATTGCGTTTGAGGTAAAATGCGCGTTTTGTTTGTTGTATCCTCGGTGGGAAAAGTTTTTCTTCATTTTTACATAATATACAAACCTTATAGTGGAATAAGTTTTTTTTGCCAAGAAAGGGGTGGTTGTGGCACGCGGCACTCGACGACATAGGTATAGTTTCGTGAATGCGAGAATAAAACGCAGTGTTTAGAGAAGATGGGCTCGTAAAATACGCATAATCCGAAAGCAGTTAATTTTTTATATCCGCGGTCGTACACGCGGTGACGAATATTTAATCAAATGTCGCGAGCTATTTACATTTTAAATGGTGCTCTTGTTCGGTACACGGTAGCAAGGGGTTTTTTCCCGGTCGTGGTATTTTTGTGTAAACCTTATTTTTGCGGCGTGTTGGTGTGTGCCGGTAAATGTCAACTTGATGATATCGATTCTATGGCCGTATCAATTTATGTATGTATACGCGACCGTATCAGCAAGTAAATATAGATAGCGAACTCGATAGAATCTCCATTGCGCCATCGGCGAGTGTATAAAGTTTTAAATTAAAAAGACACTTTGCATCGATATTCGATAAACGTACCAGGGTTGACGTTTTTTTTTTTTCATCTGTTTATTTTATTTTAGATCAAACATTGGTTTCATCGTCGAAGTTGGTAATTTTTATGGTAGGTAATTTTTCATTTTAAAACTCTACTGAGCTGTAAAGTTGTTTTTTTAACGTTGTAATTTCGAGGAAAGCCGCAAGGTATTGAAATTTTTAACGGCTGTTTTGTCGGCTAAATTATTTCTTATAACGGCTTTATTATTAAATGGCTTTTATTAAACTTAGCGACTCCCGTTGGCAGTCGTGGCCGATATTTTGTTGACTTTGGAAGTGTAATTTTTATGGACTATGGTGTCGGCCGCTCTTTTACGACGTTTTTATACAGTGTACGTAGGGCGGGAAATACCCTTCGTGTATTATAAATTACAGTCGTTGCCGATGATTTTACGGTGACGATTATCGGTAGTGGCGTTTACGCTGTAACGAGCTACCTGCGAGCCTCGCATCGGTTGCCATAATAAGCAAACGAAATGAAAAATATGCTTTACGACTTACCCCGGCGTGAAATAAACGAATCGGCGGAATTTTCAAATTACACCTGTTCGCAATCGCCGCCAAGATGAACGGCGTGTGTGGATTTTAAACGAAAAATAAATTACCTCCAAGCACCTCGTTGGCGTTGTACGCCCGAATTTTTTTATGTTCATCGCTATACCAGGTTGCGTTTTTAGTTGGGTTTTTAATGAAAAGCTAAGCTATGACAGCCTACTTGATTCGGGAAGGAGGGGTCAGGGAGGGAAAACCTCAAATGCTTACGTTTTAGAGCATTTGTAATCGATCTAACACGTTCTATTACAATGTATATGTATCTAGTCACAAAACTTTGTTGCAATGTGGTTTTTGAATGCATTTGTTGCATCCAATGTATACATAATGATACTGAACTGTTTCCTCATCTCGTTCCTGTCGCCTCTTAGCTTAAATACGTTCTCTATTAATCGAGTGTTTGTTGTTTTAAATACCTGCATCTGGGCCTCTTCGACATGAGCCGGTGGTAAGTATATTTTTCACCCTCCTATATAAAAAACTACGTTTATTGCATCCTATGCTCACTGCATTAGTATACCTTGAAGACCAAATCAGGTGCAATAATGTATGAATTTATATAATAATGTACTAGTATAAGCCGTTTAAAACTTCGAATAACGATTTGTTAAGAGGCATAATTTACGTACCTAGTATTACACCAGTAACACCACTTTACCTATCCACCAATCCGAACCAGTTCTGCACATTCATCCCTAAGTTTCTGTTCTCCTTTCTCCGCCCACATGTTCTTAAGGTATGAGTCCATATCGGTACATTAGGTAAGTTAGCTAGTTAGTTATGTTCGTACATTGTCATTATACTATTAACCTTTCTTAAATGAATAGGTAATTCTGTACATTCTTTCGTACTTCAAAAGCAAACATGATTTAATTGAAGTATTTGTGTAATATCACGCGATCAACATTTTTTTGGTCACCAGTGTACTCCAGAAAGGATAAATGGGGACGTAGCATAAAAAATAAATTCATTGAAAACCTAACGGAAATGAAAGATGGGAATGTAAAACTTATGTAATCGTTAAAATTTTGAAAATTGGTTGAATAGGTCGCGAGAAATAATTTTTTAATTTTGTTTGCAGCGAAAACGATACTCCGATGCGCATTCTTTAGTTGTGACGCCATAACCTTGGAACGCGCGCGTTATAGAGATTAACATGGAGAAGCTTTTTCTCGCGTTTATTGCACCTGAACGGCACTATGAGCTTTTCGATGGTATAATAATTTTATCAATTTAATGAATTTGAAGCAAGATACGGCTTCGTTAAGTTGATGATAAAATTAGTTCTCATTGAGGGATGGCGGGGGTTCAGTTTTTGTAAAACGTGGAAAGGAGGAGGGGTCGGGGAAAAATTGTTGATATGCTATTGAAAAAATATTGTACTGTTGCAAAGCTGAAATATTTTGCAAAAAAAAAAGTCGCCATTATTCATAGGTAACGCTGAGTTTACTGTTTTCGCGCGATCACAATAAATAAAATGTAGTGGGGGAGCAGCTCCACGGAATAACATGAAATGAGTGTGATGGAATTTAAAATATTTATTGTTTTTACACTCTTGATTGTATGGAAAGTAAAAAAATAATTCAAAAATCAACATCATCTATACAACCTTATTTTTTACTTTTTGTGTATTTCTACTCCTGTCGCTTCTTTCATTAGTAATAGCTCACGTATAAAAATATTTGGAATTAATCTGAATACGGCATTAAAAAGCCCTTAATAAGTACTACATTTCGTTCGCTGAAGATATTTTGTAGCGTTTTTAGTTTTTGCAATATTTCAGCCTAAATTTTGAAAAATGCGCGATTTCGCGTTTTTCAACTTTTTTCAAACTTTGCATTAATATATCTATGGAAGGAGAAAAGCTAGAATGGTGCTTGCACTGAAGAAAATGAAGTACATTTCATACCCTATCTAATGGCATATCAGCAATTTTTCCCCGATCCCTCCTTCTTTCCACGTTTTACAAAAACTGAATCTCATTTACTTAACGAAGCCGTATCTTGCTTCAAATTCATTAAATTGAAAAAATTATTATACCATCGGAAAGTTCATAGTTTACTCTAAAAAAAAAGTCATTATCATCTATAACGTAAATCGCGCTGTTTAGGTGCAATAAACGCGAGAAAAAGCTTCTCCATGTTAATCTCTATAAGAGCAACGCGGGTGTTCCAAGGTTATGACGTAACAACGGGTGCTTCTGCGGGAACCCCAAGTTTTATCGCGCGTCGTGAAATGAAAACTTTGAAGTTTTTTTTCTCAAGTTCTATGGGATCAAATGGAGTGCGGTTTTTTTTATTCAATTTCTAATTTTTTTCTCTATACATACATATTTTTTTCCAGAAAACCAGCAACATCTCCATTATGCATTCTATCCAACGGATCTTAAAAATTAAAATTACATACATTTTTTTTATTTTTTTTTGAAATCAGGATATCTTATAGGTAGTGAAAGTAGTGTTAAAGAAGTGATAGCTCTGACAGAATGAATTCAAATTTTGAAATTTTCTCTATGATAAATTCGACCTCGTTGATGTTTTCCTTTTTTGAGGGGGGGGGAGGGGTTGAGAAGTTTCTAAAAAATTTATAAAAAGGTTGTGAAAAAGTAGTGATGGAAACCTCTAAAAAGTAAATTGTTGGTGGAAATTTATGTATTTATTTTATTTATTTTAACAATGTGAATTCATTTCCACCCTCCATTGATTAAGACTTATTCTAAGTTCATTTAGGTGGAACTAGAACCTCTTCAAAGACACATCTTCTAAGGACGTTCCGAGGATAATATGTTACGGTGCAATCAGTACGACGCGACGTATGGAGAAGTGATTGGGTAAAAATTCTTCCCATAACCATTTTCTTACCATGAAAGTTGATCTTTACTAGTATAAAATGTAGTAAAATTGGAATTTAGAGCATAAGAATGAGCTATAATCTTTTTTTTTTTACTTTTGAATTTGCAAAATTTTCACTCTCCTCCCCTTCTCACTCCCCAGAAAACCCATGATCAATAAATTGATGATACATTACTGCTTATACTTTGCTGATTCCTTAAGATAGCCACTGTGTTGAGAAATTACAAATTTAACGGAACATTTCATTTGCACATCGCAGAATCTACCGAGGTAATCAAATAGAAAAATTCAACTTGCTGTCGTTGTTATATACAAACGTGAAAATTTTTTAAGAAGACATGAGAGCCAAAAACATGACAGTTTGTGTGTTTATAGATAAATCGAAATTTCTTCCAGCTAGAGAGTAGAGACTAACGATTTAATTTTCGGAGGTTTCCTCCAGCATGAGACCGTTCTCTTTTTTAAAGCCCATGAGACCTGTTGCCGGATATGCTGTATAAGTTTGGTGAAATGTGTAGATTATAGCACCCGACGAAAAATTTGCCTGCAGACTCGGGCCGTGTTGTCAACCACTCTATCACGCTTCCGTAAGAAAACATTATAGCAACTGGAACGGATGCAAGAAAGTCGAGTTCAGGTGTGGTAAGTCTGTCGTGTTTGGTACGCGCTTACTTTGTCGTAAAATATTTATATAAAGTGTCGCGTAATTTTATGGCCATCTTCCCTGGATTATTAGACTCAATTCTGGTAGATGGAAGAATCGAAATCGATACCTGATCCGCTTCTTGCATGTTCAACGTAGTTTCCTTCATTAGAAAATTAGATGAAACTACACATACCACTATAACTAGACGTACTGTTCGTTTTCTTGCGATTATTGTTCAAATGAATTTGAAGTGTAAATTACAAAATGGACAGAGTATCGGGTGTGGAAATTTATATAAAATTCGGCCATTATCGGTATACTGTTTGGAATATCTGATTTGATCATATCGATGTTCGAAGATCAGATCCCTTTGGCAATATTTTTTTGCAAGAATAGCGCACATAATTTCTACTAGTGTAATTCATCATTTCTTATCACGAATATTAAGAAACACAAAACAGAGAAGTGATAACGCTAATTTTAACCACATTCTGATTGGTAGCTACATAAAAGTACAATTTGGCTACAGCAATGATATTCATTTGTGATAAAAAATCGGGTAATTTTTTGGTGCTATATAAATTAGCCAAAAATTTTACGTAAGAAAATCCCGTTTTTTTATCCATTATGAATCTGCGGCCATTAAAAACCCACCTACGTTGTTACATGAATATCTAATTTTAAGAGAGGTAAAGGTTCTTTATAAACCTCAAAATTTTCGTGGTCATTAAAAACTCAGCTCCAGTTATGTAGAATGGCTGCTTACGCTTTTTTTCAACGTGTGTTTTCCTATTCGTTGGGTTTTTTTGGCCAACAATAGAATGAATAGGGTATTTTGAGTTTTTTTCCTGTTATCGAAACGAATTTTTCCTCCATCTCGGGGATTAATTCGGTCGACGAAGAGAATAGATGCACCATATGGAATTTTTGAAGTTTTTTTCAGTGGCTCTCGTTAACGCGTGAATTACCGTTGGTTCACCTGCTTTATTCGATTTTCTATGTATGGTTTTTCGATTCGTATGATTTACGCGTGTGGTTAAAGGTTCACTCGGAGGCTGATTTATGGTCGTAAGCTTCTTGACGATTTTGGCTCGGGTTAAGACGGCGAGAATTTCACGTATACTCGATTCGAAAAGTGAACGTGAAAAAACACCCGAAAAACTCACGTTTAAGAAGTTGTCGATGACAGTTGAATATGCGAAGCGAATTCCATGAAAATCTATTCATCGGGCTCGTATGAGTATACGATGAAGTTGGCGTATATTATGGTTACGTTTTCGTTGGTTACGTGGCACTCAACAAGTTGGTATTCGGTAGATGCAGCGACGAGGGAATTACAAGCCCGGATATGTCGTATGAAATGTATTTAACTTTAACCCTTTCGAAATCCTGAAACTATTCGATGATACGGTTTTGGAATTTTTGTATTGCCAGTTGGGTATTTACGCTTGATTTACCGATACCTTGGAATTTTCGCCGGGATTTGAAGTTTACTGCAGTATTTCTGTATGGGTTTACGCTATTTTTCTATTTTTATCTGTCGCAATGTTCCGTCATGATACGTGATAAAGAGAGAAGAATGTAGAGTGAGATTGGGGAATTATCTCATTTATAAGTATGAACATTTCCAATATTATGTAATCTTTGCCTCGAGCGCCAGAAAGGAACTATTGGTAGCACTTGTGTTATCGTGCATAGTGACATGATATCTGGTCAATATCGCATGATATCAATATATAAAGAATTAATGTATGTTTGAGTGCCTCCCTACACACTTGATATCAATTACAAAAAAAAAAAGAAAAAACTGACTTGAACTTATATGAGGTATGTCCTATAATTTTTTTTCCTATCTCTCCCTCATATATTTGAACTTTAATTCCAATCCCTCCGCCCTAACAACCGCCAAATTCTCCCTTCTCATCATAAAAGTAATAGTTATTTTAAAAATCCAAATCAGTTATAATGATCAAAAAAGTGGGTAAGTTCAAAGTAAAATCTATGTCTAAACATGGAAAAAAAAAGTAAATGACCATACATCATTTACTGGAACTAAGTTTTTCATGGAGACATTTTCAAGCTCATAATAGATAATGCTATTCACCTTCCTACACTCACACTCAATACCGGATGTAGGACTAGGAACTTCCACCTATCCCCCTCCAGGGGCACCAAAGAAAATATATTTACGGTAGGTAGCACCGCACTTGGGAAATTTTTTCTCGAATTCGGTATTATTACGCAGAAAAGGCAACAAGTCATATAACATATTTGCCTACCTTCAAAATGGAAGGGGCTACAACGATACAGCGTATAATTCATCATAGCTCCTTCAGTTTTGGAAAATGGTCAAACATTTTTTTCCTGTGACGTTTCTATCAAGAATTCTATTATTTGAGTAAATTAGGTTCGTGAAATAAAAAATAAAAGAAGAAAGTACTCGCATGAAAATAAAGGTGGCGTAGCAATCGGATACTTGGTGAGGTTGGAAATCGCGTACCTACGTATTTATCTTGCAACGACGACGAGACGATTTTTTTTGTCGTACGTGTCGTTTCCATATGATACACTATTAGCGTCGGTACTGCGAAACAAGCAAATAGAACTCCCTGTAGAGATTTCAGTTACTGTTTGGAAAACAATAATGAAGAAATAAAGGATTCGGGTACAGAAATGTGGAAGATTGACAGCGAATTATTAGAATATACGAATCTAAGGTGACATCAGCGTATAAAGAATTGAGCAAATAAACAAGTCGATATTCATCGAATGATATCGACACCTTCTTACATACGATAATTATTTTCAAAAAAAGGAGAGAAAAAAATACGTTTCGAACGAAATACCTTTTCAACTTTCTAACTTCGATTATTATTTGGTAAAAATGAAAGTACCTTACAAAAACGTCGCGACGAGTTATTAGAAAATTTGTCGCCGTTGCAGTCGTTACTGTCACAATTGAAACGAAAGGTTTGTCGTTGGAATTTTTATTCGATTCGCTTCAACGCAACCCGCACAAAGTGTCAATTAAAAAGGAATTCGTATTTATTAAATATTCAGTATACCATTCTTGCGAATTGATCGGCGATTGTTTGAGTCGACGAGTGAATTTCTTTTTTGAATAATGAAATATTTTTGCGCTTAAGTATGAGTATGTTCGTATTAAGATATCTTCACAGTGTCAAAATAACAGGAAAGCATTTTTTAACGAAATTTTGTCGTGGAAAATTACTACATTAAAAATATTGCGACAGGTTCGATGTACGTTATTTGGAGCGCAAAAGTAACTTCCAAAAGGGATAAAATAAGTGAGTAAGCAACAACAAGGGTTGCTGGGTGAAAAATTAAAAAAAAAATTATCAAAATCACCACTTACTATATTTGCGTTAAACAAACGCAGTAATTACCGAAAATTACCAATTTTACCTTTTTTTTATTTTATTTTTTTCAAAACCTAGTATGTATGAAAAAATCACCCCTTATTTTTATTGCATATTTTTTTTTTTTTTATTTCTATAAATCCTTTTTTGAGTTTTATTCCATCTTACATCATTACTTTTTATTTTAAAATTTTAATTTTAATTCAATCCTTCAAAAAATGTATTATTTAAAAATCATTCATTTTTTTTTCTCGAAATCCTCAAGTCAGATTTTTAACTGAGTTTTTAATAAAAAGGATCTTGTTTTGAAAAGGGGAGTAGGAAGATGATGGGGTCTTTGAATGTTTGCGATTCAGACCATTTGTAATCACCTGGCAAATGTCATACTTTTTGATATATATATTTTTTCCGCACGCATAGCGCCAGCGTCTATTCATGAAATTCGTTCAAAATTTGGTCAGAGACTCTTCTTAAAAATGCAAAACAGGTACTTTTTTGTTTTTTTGATACATCTCAAAATGACGGATCACTCAAATTTTGAAGGGGTTTGGTGAAAGGGCAAATAGTTCAAAACTTTTATTCCTAATCTTATATGAAAAAGTGAGTTACGGACACCAACATATCCAAATCTCAGATTTTCAAATTCATTTAGAGGGGAGTTGGAGCAAAAAAGAGATTTTTTGGAGGAAGTTTCGTGTCATGAAATTCATTCAATCTTTCGTATCTCCTCACCAAATCAATCTAGAAAGGTCGGGTTAGTTGGTGACCAGAATATCATCTCTTGAAGTTGGATCAAAGTGGATCCGAAATCGTGAATGATTAAAATTTGAATAAAGCTTGAGGAGCCTCAAATTAGTAATAATGTAATTAATATGAACTGTATCCCCAATTCACCTCCATACATGATGTTGGAAGAGAGGAGGAAGCGTTATCGACCTCGAAATGAGGTGGGGGTACATGAGATGTAGAGAATTTTTTATTGGGGGTGTCATATGATAAATAACCCTAAGTGACTAACCTATTCTAATGTTAGCTTCCTAAATGAATTTGGAGGGGAGTTGGAGTAAAAACCGGCTTTTGGAGGGGAAATTACTGTAGGAAATTTCATAAATCTTCCATGTTAAGTCACCAAATCTACGTAGAAAGCGCAAATTTCGTGTGTTGGATTAGTTTATGGCCAGAATAGGACATCTTCAATTTGGGTCGAAATGGATCTAAAATGGCGGATCGTAGAAATTTGAAGATCATTTGAGGAACTTCAAGTAGTTATAATTTGAGAAGTACGTGTTCATATGATTATTGTATGGCAAGAAATACTACATTTGTTCCAAGTTCAACTTCTCAAGTGTTTTTAGAAGAGATAAAGTTGGGGTTTTTAGACTCGGTATTGGGTGTGGTCTGTAGACATGAAGGAGTTAGCAATGTTATTTTTAAACTTGAACAAGCCCTAGTTAAAAACTTAGCTCCACAATGCGGCATGGTTGCTTACTTTTTTTATGCTATGATACAATATTTTGGTAGCATATTTAGAATGGCTGTTGCTAAATAATCCCTCGTGAGTCATATTGACTCATTTGTTCAAATTCGGACTTGTATTCTTGTTTCTGTTTGTGGTACACTGGTGCAGGACGCGCATTACCTGCAAATAGAGGATAGGGAAAGCACACCAGATTTTCGACAGGACCATTATTACTAGGAATCCTCTGCTTATTTTAAGTAATCATACAAATGATCTGTTGACCACTCCCAGAGGTGCGGTGACAGTAACTTTTTGATGAGTAACTCATCAAATATATTTTGGGGGGGAAGTGAAAAATTTTTCCTCCTCCCCCCCAAACAACAATCTCTCCCCCCAAATATTCAGATTCATATTCATAGCACAAAAAATTATAATTCTATGCAATTTTAAAAAAAATTTTCACCCTCGCTTCGCTCGAGCCAGCTAAATTTAATTCAAGACTGAGTGTGTTGAAAGATGATGCAATAATAATGCATCTTAAACAAGCTTCATAGACGCGGCAACACTTCAGTGACCAGTGAGCGCATGCGGTTTTGTTTTTTCTTTACCATCCAGATACCTTGTATAGACGCTTCAGACTTTGACGTCTACGTTCATTATATAAGATTTTGGTAACATTACCTATATCTTCATGCTCTGCTGAAAGGTGCTTCAGCAAGCACAAAATCATCAAAAATTATCTCAGAAGCACAATGCTGGATCCTTATATGAACTGCATGCTCATTTTGGCCACAGAAGCTACAATTTTGAATACTATAAAAAACGAAGAGATAATTGATCGTTTTGCGTAATTTAGTAGTGTTTACTCCAATTTATTACTTAAATAAAAGAAGTTATTTCGTTTTGTTTAATTTATTGGGGAAGGGGGAAAATAATACACATGGGGGATTTTTTTTGAAAATTGGGGGTAACTCATCAAATGCTCAGGGGTTTACCGAACCTCTGACCACTTCTTTCAACAAGTAATATTTGGTACTTGAGTGACGTTTATAAATTCAAACCTAAATTTTGATACTTCGAAATTTTCTTCAAGAATTGTTGGGTTGAATCAAATTATCGCCGACGACAGATTTGTTCTTAATATTTTTTTTGCCTCTAGTAAGTTTACTTTAGCGAAATTACTCTAGCAGCTGAAGATATCGTCGCTTTCACCATCTGCGTACGATGGAGCGCGTAACCATTTAAGAAAATGTACATCGCGAATAAATGTAAGAATGCTTTTTTTTTATTTTTATTTTGATACGTACTTATCTCGCCAAACCACATTGGTCGTAAATATAGTACGCAAGTACGCGTTATAAAAAAATATACCTCCCATGACACCTCGTATATAGAGAACGCAAGAAAAAGACTAAGCGCACGAGAGACTTTAGTAGCATTGCTTATGTATTCAGGTATCCTCTTCGAGAAAAGATAAAGCGTATGTATATGGCGCTCATTTCATAAAGTATAAGTTTTGCCGCTTGCGAATCTTTCACACGGACTTGTATTGTTGAGCAAATGCACTCGTGTAACTGAGGAGTAAAGTTACAAGGCGTGGATACGAAGTTATTTTCTCGCAAAAAACTTTCCTCCGGTACGAATAAAGAAATCAAATCAAAGAACGCGGTGCGACGTAACGTTACTCGTACGATGGCGAAAAATAATAAATATCTATGTATGAAAGAAAATAGCGTATTCCTATATTCTTTCCAGTTACGATTTGATCTGCTGTTTTGCTCGTATTTCTCGTTCGTCGGTACGCTTCAGAAAGTTGGTTTGCGTATTTCAATTTTTTCCTCGGTCTTTTTAATGTTTCGGAGAATTTTTCCAAACGATTTTGACGTCAAATTGCGTGTTGAAGCTATTTGCCTTCTTTACGGGCAAATAAGACGAATAAAAAATTGTATTTTTCAACATTCTCTCGAAATTTGCTCGGGTTATTTGTACCGTCGCGATGGTAAAGAATTCGTGGCTGTTTTTTCTTCGCATAAATAACTTTTAAATTTCACCGTAGGTCGAATTAATCTCACTTAAAGGTTTAAGGGGTAAATATGTCGGCGATAAAAACGAAACGGAAAGGAACCAAACGTTTATATCTATTTTTATTCGCTCAGATTGTTCGATGGTTTAGTGAAGTATGGTGAATTCTTGTTATTACCAAATACGCTTCTGTACCTTTGTAATAGTATGGGACGAATATTGCAAACTGGTCAGATTTAGCGGTTTCAAGAGGAAATTTTCACCGCTTGTTACGGTTAAAGGACATGCAGTGGTTGCCAATCGGGTCTGTAAAGCCGATGAAAAATGGCCCACGAATTAAACCGCTTTATCGTTTCGTCGGTGTACCTGAAATCGAATGAAAATGTAAGGTACTTCGTTCAAAGTATTAAGTAGGGTTCGAAAAAGGTTATGTAGCAGTAAAGCGATGAATATGGAATGGACATGAATACTAAGTGATTTTAATCTCTATCGTAGGCATGTGCCCATCTATGTTGGCGTCTAATGTGAAAATTCCCCGCTTTATACAATTTTGATGTGGGAAAATGTGGTTAAATCGTTTCTAGCTATTGCCAACTGATTGGAATGCTGACTCAGAAATTTGAAGTGGATGATTTAATTAGAACGTTGGAGTTGATTTCATTATTCATTTCGAGCGAATGAAAATGAATCATGCATCCAAATCTGTATTAGTAGTCCACTATTTTACATGTTCCATATGCATTCCACTATTGGTGGACAAGATCTAAATCATAGATCATATTTTATGAATGATCTAATCGCTGTCTATTAGACACAGCAATTTGTGGTTGGACTACAATTCTACTCCACTATTAGAAAATGTTTCATTTAGCGATTTTTTTTTGGTGTAGCTTTGTCGGAGACATCGAGATTACTTGACACAGAAACGCAAGCTTTTTTATAGCCTTTGATAAGATGTCCACATGTGGGAAAAAATGTTGAAAGCTCGAATCCGATTATCTTTGTCGTAAAGCCATCCTCAAGAATTGATGGATAGATGAACGATAACGTTTCCAACGCAGTGTCGTCCTATAATATGTAACCGCTAAATGAAATGGGAATGCGAGCTGTCTAATATGCTGCTCAAAACAATACAGCTAGATCTACCGAGTAGTATACTACCATTCGTATATCTAATTCGTAGCCCTGGAATAATTCCTCTCATCTTGGGAGGCCGCGAAATATATTATTCAGTTGTATTTACGTGCTCGGCCGCGAATACGATATAAACCGAAAGCCGTATTATTTTCGTACTTAATCGCATAGGAGACCAGCAAAACATGGCTCTTGAAATATTAAATGGTATGATAAGCCGAAGACGCGACGAGGTTGGCGGGCGCATTACCAATATAACTTGACAGCCACGCTGTCGTTTACGCCGATGAAGTGAATTCGTTTGAAGTAACGATGATTAAGAATGGAGGGGATTCCAGTTTCTCAATTTATAGTAAATTATTGGCATAATGGCATTTGAGTTGAAATCCGTTTTAGCGGTTTCAAGCCTAATAATCGCATTTTCGCGTGTTCATTAATCGACATTGGCAAAGAGTTTCGGCATATTAGGTACGAGTAAATCTTATTCTACAAGTATTAGTGGAATTGGCGAACTTGATCGAGTGATTATTATTTTAGCCTAAATGTAATTAACGCAGTGGGTCTGAAAGTGAAAACTCTTACGTCGCTAGATTTACCTTAGAAACAACATTAAGGTCTACTGGACGCATGTGTGTGCGTAAAACGATGGAATCCAGGGTTGAGCTGAGAAGCAATTTGAAGTTATCGCGAAAGTAACCGTGGCACCAGAAGTATTCCAAGTTGCGGTGCTTTTACTATTGCTGACGTATGCTATACTCGCATAGTAAGCGCGATCGTTTAAAAAGTTGGCAATCCGTCGAAGTTATACCCGCAAGAATAATCGTACTTCGATGTGGTATGAGAAACTCTCCAAGAATGAAAATATCGTCGAAGTTTCTTCATTAAGAGTTCGGTCTACGATTGGCATTTTATTATTAATCTCCGGGTTGAATAGGGAAGCGAAGAGGTGGAGAAATTTTCGACGATTCTTCCATCAACGTGTACCTATAGGTTAAATATGTAACCATTGAGCGACGAACAGTATATTATGAAATTCGTCAGCTTGTACGATGCGTAATAAATTCCATCCGGTGCGGTTGTTTCTTTATTCGGTTGATTTTCATCAACATCGACGATTCGAGCTTTAGTTGGGTTTTCCTCTACGGAGTAGATTTTTTAATATAACGCGTCACCGAGATGAAAAAAAGCGATGCCAAAAAATCGATATCCAAACGATTGTTTTGTGAGATAATTGAATTTTTTGTTTATTTTCACCGCGCCCTTTTCCCACCAGCTATTAATTTCGCCGTAATTAAGAACGCGGTTTATTACTATGGCCGATGGTGGCATGGAAATACGTATAGAAATAGTTACATTTCAGGCTAATCTATTTGCTGGAAGTTGGGTCCGTCGGAGTTATTTAATTAAACGAAAAGCTATCGTCGCTTCTCCGTAGGTCGCGACGTAATTGTATTATCGCCGGTGTCTGCGATGTTCAGCGAAATAGTCTAGACGCGCCATCAAATTTATATGAAGACTACCGAGGGCACTATTAGGTTGCTCATTAGCCTCGTGTCTTCGTTGTGTTGGCAGGATTTTCTTAATACTGTACTTTCATATTGATTTTGTAAGCTAAATTCTCAATAAAAAAGTTGAATTTTTGAAACGCTGATTTTGTGAGGACAGGAAGATCTCCTATTTTTGCATTCTAGGCCATTTGCAACTAATTCGCAAATATGCATTACAATATGTGCTTATGCAAGGTGTTTCACCGAAATATAAGCTCCTTCATGGCAAGTATGAAGCTACTCATATGTGGTGTTAGACCGTGTTATGAAACGATTACACGCCTTGAAATTTTCATGAAACTGTAGCGTGTATAGTTTACAAGCGAATGTATGAATCGACAAATAATCATAATAAACGACTGAGTGCTCGACAAGTACTGATTTATTATTCTTAAACATATCAACGTATGTCGCATGCCTGTAGTTGCTATATAATCATATATGAACTAGGATCAAAAGAGAGGGGAGCCTGTCCTTGCGGTTCTCCATCTCAGACTGCACAGCACGTTCTGTTAGAATGTGATCTATACGCCAATGGGCGAACTCCCTTTATCCCACCTCTCACTCCAGCTGACTTTCACTACGCTCGCTACACCGTGAAAAGACTATGGGAGGAAGAGAAGAATATCCCACACTGCTAATCTCACTTTAATTTAACTTGGATTAGATTATAATTTAGATTTATGTAATTAAATTGAAATGTAAAATTTAGGCAATATCGGCGTATGCCTCTCCTTAAAAGCTCTTGTGAGCACAAGGAAGCTACTTCGGCCAACATAATTGTCACCCGTAATCCTAATAAATAAAAAGATCAAAAGAGAGGGGAGGTCTAACACACGAGCCGCTACAAAATGTTTCAAAAACAGTTGAAACGATTCCATATCTCGAGAACGGCTGCACCTACGACTTCTTGACCAAATCATCTGTGATATAAATACTTGAGGAGTAAAAATTCGCTTCAATGAAATGAAATGTCCTAAAGTTTGTAGTTGTTGTGGAATGTTTTCCGCAACTTGTTTGATTTCGTTTTGAAAAATAAAAAACACTTGGCGTTCTAAAATTCGATTAATTTATTAAAAGCACAAAAATCACTAAACATACTGTATATTAACACAGTATTTACAAGACGTTAACACAGGAAGACCGACTCGACTCATCGGAACCTCGACACTTCTTGTAATTTTTCCCCAGTATATAAATGATTTTTTTAACGAGGTCGCTTCTGATGGCCAAAAGATATTTTGTAAATATAATTTTAAATGTTATGGTTTCGGGCGCTTAAGGGGTGGATGTTTTTTTTCGAAAGATGCGATTTTATGATAATCGCTGATTATTATTTTTTCGAAGCAAGACCTCAATTTATTTGTTTTTGATTTTAGTCGCCTTTCGCGACTATTTATTCTAATTCAAATGTTTTGATTTCTTAATGACCAAAAGTTTTTAATTTCGGCACGTACACCTTGTATTTCTCTAGGTGCGCGTTTTATTTTGCTGATTCTTATTTTCCGGCGTAGCCACAATGCCGTTAGGTATTTACTGACGTCTTTACTACGAGTGTAGTAAGCACGTGGTTTTTCACAAGTAATTTTTTATTCCATAACAGTAGCACAAAAGACAAAAAAAAAAAAAAAAAAAAAACAGGAAAATTCGTATTTGATAATTATAACTATCTATATATATTCACGAAAACTCAAACAAGAGGTACAAATCTTAATCATAAAACCAAAAAATAACGGAGTACACAATACACAACACATAGCAATCGGCAATTTCATGAAACGATTTCGAGCATGAAACGTTTCATGAAACGTTTCGGAAACGTTTCAAACAATCGTTTCACAACAATATTATCACTGTTATCAGTAATTTACAAAATGGTATCATTTTATCAACGATTTTCGCTATTTTTTTAAAAATAATGTTCTCCCATTAATTAAAATTGCATATTGTACGCTCTATTCAAATTTAGAGATGGAGACATCGCATCAGCATTCAGCAATTAGTACATGGACACCATAATTATTTATACACGAAAATTTTACCGGCAACGGCGGCAACAGCAACACACTTACACTTCTTACACGAGACACGAAGACACGATAGTTTTTCACGCGGTTACATGCACGAAAAATGATGAGATATGACCACAGACGAAAAGATGAACAATTACACAGTTCAGATTGGTTAAATAATGCAAAAGTCAAAAAAAAAAATGAAACGTTTCGTTCAGTAAGCCTTATTCTCGAGAATAAAAAGGTAGCAGTAGACCTTACGGTGACCGGTCGCAACAATCAGTACTACCCTATAGATGCGCGTGAAATGTGTTGAATGTATTTATCTTTTCATATTAGTTCAACTCTACGTAGTTGTATTATATGTATACGGTCGGTTAATAGCTACTAAATGCATTTTTTGAACGTTAAACCTGAGTTGGTTATTAGCCAACACGTGTAGTTGTATATAAAGAGTCGGTTAAAACTTAAAAAGAGTCGGTTTAAACTTAAAAAGAGTCGGTTAAAACTTAAAAGCTGATTAAGTGCTTCAAAAAAAATTCGTTATTAGGTATTAGTGGACTTAATGCCTTTAAATGCTGCATCAAGTCGGTCATTAACCACCTCTGTACCACAATATTACACAGAGTCGGGTAGTAGCCAATTCAGTAAACATTGAACCAAGTTGGTTATGAGTTATGAGCCCACTCTATGCAGTTGTATTAGGTACACAGTGTGACATTGTCATTCATTAGCCGATTCAGTGCTTTCAAAGAAGTCGATTATTAGGTGAAGAAGCCAATTCAAATACTCTATGCACTGAGAGGTATAATTTGTTTTGTTGAACTTGAAATTTTCTACCATTTTAAAATATTTTCCATTTTTTTACTTACATACAATTTATAAGTTATAATAAGTGCAATTCCTATTTTAAATTAGCTGGTCCAAGGTTGTGCTGAATATATATATATTTTTTTTTCAATATTTTTGCTATGATCTACTCATTCTTACAAGTATTATGAATGATATGCAGCACGCCATGAGAATATGTAAGAATATTTTCTTCAAGACTCAAAGAATATTCTAGAATGTTCTCAAAAATGCGAGAATATTTTTTTTTTTGAGAATATTCTCATCCCATCCCTACTACTAAACGACTCTGTGTAATAGACTAATAGTACTATACGTTGTCGAATAATTTCTCGGCCACAGATTGCTGCTGGATTTACAAAATGGAAAAAACTGAAAGATACCCTTTGCTTTCAAGTCTCAACCCCAACTTGATAAAAAAATAGGAAATATATTACTTATTTAATTTTGCAAAAATTATTTTCATATTCATAACAAATTAATGCCCGAATTAAATTTTAACGTTAAATATAATCACATTTTTTGATTTTTACAATTACAAAAAATGGAACGTAAACCTAATCATTACTAAAAAAAGAAATTGGAAAAATAAAGCCTCTACGCTTCGTTCTTCAAACCTTGAACTTGATATTAAATAAAATATAATGAAATTGATACATTTTGTATTTTCAATTTTGAACGCACTGCGTTATAATCCGAGCGACCAGGTCGCGCAACTGGTCCAGGTTACTTTTTTTTTCTCGAGACTCAGTAAAAATCTTTCCCAAGGGTCTGTGAAACGATTGAAATTTCAATCGTTTCGTTTCGTTTCAATTTCAGAAACGTTTCAAGCGTCGATTGCTATATACACATGAATTGGATTATTCGTATTCATCGTATTTTTGGCACTATTGTACACAAATTTGTTTTTTTGTATTGCAAGTTGTTCGTAACTGAATAATACTATTTTCATTATTCAGTTACGAAATAAAAAATCAAATTTGTGTATAATAACGTCAACATAAACAACATAAACGTTAAGTGGTTTCAAGTTTTGATGATCTTTTTCAGGACATTTTACACACATATTCTAGAAATGTCCTTGAAGATTGTATAGTCGCAGTAATTACATTTGATTTTATTGTTTTTCAGCATTTTTACAAAATTTCCAGCCTGTAGACGATTTCTTACATCAGTTATATGTTAGTTTACTCATAATTACTTCGAATTTTGAAAATCATTTAACGTCAATCAACGATTTAACATAACACCATCCTGTACGGCTTTATTAGACGTATATGGGTATACATACGGCTATGCAATCATTTAATAAGACAAACACGATTCAACATCGAGCTCGAACCATTGACAAGTTCAATAATAAAAATCACGTGTTTGTAATTGTACATTTTCACAGATAAATGCATAAACCACATATAAAACGTAAAACGATGATGAACCAATTGAAGAAATCACGAAAATAACACGCGAAAATAGAGTACCTATTAGAAAAAAGCAGGAAACGTTTCATGAAACCTTTGAATATCGTTTCATCGGTTTGATTTGTTTCCAAGTGCTATGAAACGTTTCGTGAAATTTCAACACTACTCATTGATACTCATATATGATAGTTTGCCTACATTAATTTCTGAAGGCATGGCGATACTAGCCCTTTGAAAAATATTTTAGTAATCTTGCAGTCGTCGATCTGCTTGAATGGTTGCCTACCGTAGAGTACCTCAGGCGTCTACCTTATTATTTATTAAGAATAGAGGTTACAAATATGATGGCCGGAGTAGCCCTTCTTGTGCTCACAAAAGCTTTTAAGGAGAGGCATACACCAGTGTGGCCTTAATTTTAAATTACGATTAAATTATATAATCTAAATTAATGTGGAATATTTTTCTCTTCCTCCTATAATCGTTTCACTGTGCAGTGAGCGTAGTGAAGGTTCGCTGGAGTGAGAGCATTAGCGTATAGATCGCATTCTAAAAGTACGTGCTGGGCAGTATGAGATGGGGATCCACAGCTGGTGACTCTATGCGCCAATTCTATGTAAAAAGGCGTGGCGGAATGCCCATGGTTACTTGAGGCCTGCATGGTCCAGAAGTCCAGTTGGATATAATTGGTGAATTAACGAGTTTTTACATATTGAAAAAGATGCCGAGTCTAGGCTCCATGAGTGTCGCTGTCCCTGCGTCTCTGCATTTCAACTATTGAGGCTTGAAGTAGATTTTCGTAGATGGAATAAGGTGAGTGACGTGTGTCGTGTGTGGGAAAATACGGAGGGAGAAGGGTCTACGATTTTTAATCAGCATAGGATGCTGCGTCTTATGATGTCGATTCAAAAGGGAGTATGCTAGCTAATACTAAGCTAGCTTGATGTAATACTATTCTGTAAAGACGTCCAGCGAAGATGGTGGTTTTTTTTTTTATTTGCCGAAGTTCCCTACTATGGCATTTAATATGAAGCTCGTGATAAAATAAAGAATTGCAGTATTTATATAATGAGCCTATGCTGACTTGTAGCATGGTTAATCGGGCTGCGTTACAGTAACCATTAGATTTTGACATATTGAAGTAATTATAGGGATGTATGTCTTAGCTTTACTACCGATGTATTAGATATGCTCATCCCAGTTGAGATGGTTCTCGATAATTACGCCGAGATATTTGGGCGAAGGAGATACAGTAATTAACGATTCGCCAACGTATATTTGACAACATGGGCTAACAACGCAACATAAAAAATTTTATGTGGGACGATGCTTGTTTTTCTTAGACCATTTAGTATTTAACATAGACCGCGCTAACTAATGGAAAATCACGTTATCAGTGGCCCCCAACATATGGGTGATTCTATAAGCGATTCAGTTCCAAACAAATTGAATTATCAGTGATTATCAAGATTTTTTTCCCGGGTTTTTCGGGGTTTTTATTTTATTAATGTTGAAAATGTGTTAAAATGAATTAATGAATATGATTTTTGAAACCTGCATTGCTTTTGGTGATCGAGATTCGACGATTTCAAGGTTTAAGTAAGTATTTATGGCTTTTATGCTTTATTTCGCAGTCAATGTGTTTTACATACTTCCTAAAGAAAAAGATGCGAGGGAAAGATGGCTTAGGAATTGTGATGTACTGCCACCATACGAATTCTCAAAATCTGCAAAAATATGTGCCCTGCACTTTGCAGAAGAGGCATTCTCTACCCCGAAAACAGAAACAGTTCGTCGAAGAAGGTTACGGAAGAATGCAGAACCCAGTTTTCGAGTAGAGTTTGCATGGTATTTCTTTATTTAGTTGAAACAGAACGCAATGTGTTAGTGATTTCTAAAGTCCAAAAAAAATTTTAATTCAAGTCAAATGAGATCTTTTGAAAACATATGAGTGAAACTAAATAAAGAAATACCATGCAAACTCTACTCGAAAACTGGGTTCTGCATTCTTCCATAACCTTTTTCGATGAACTGTTTCAACGTAATAGAAATCACTGAGTCATAGGAAAAATTATTTTTTTTACACATAAAAGAGTAATTTGTTAAAAGAATTACGAAAAGAATTATTTAAAAAGTTAATAATCACGTATTCATTTCATATAGCTAATAAAATTATTGATAAATTGTGTTTGTTTGGAACTGAATCGCTTATAGAATCACCCATATGTTGGGACCAGGTTCTTATCAGTTAGCGCGGTCTATGTTAATACTAAATGGTCTAAGTTGTTTTTTCATGGCAGTGTTGCCAACACGAAAAATTGACAGTCATTAAAAAATAAAAATTTCACTATTTTGGGAAAATGATGGGGTCGCTAGATAGACGTCGATAAACTAAGTGAAAACTGTTATATGCATAAATTGCCTAACTCGAGATTTGAAGGGAAAATTACAGTTTAAAAAATCTTGATAATTTTTTTAATAACTACCCCTTCAAATCGCAAGTAAGGCAACTTACACATATTACAGTTTTAATTTATTTCGTCGACCTCTATGCAGTGCCTGCATTATTTTTTCAGAACTATTAATTTCTCATGTTAACAACCACCGATCTACATATGTACATAGTAGTTACTCAGTTTATGTGTATACGTAGAGTTAACCTAAGACATTTTTAAAAATCTTTTGAGTTTTATAAGGATTAGCTCTTCTTCTCCTCCTTCGTCCAATCAAGAACATAAAAACATAATATGTGAAAGTAATGCGGATTCCATTAACATTCCGTATTCATCTTTCTGCTATAGTTTTGAAACTTTTTGCTCTACGGGAATCGATTCAACTAATTTAACTCATGTTTGAGCCATCGGCCCTTTTGTTTCTATATATCTAAGCGTATTACCTCGTTTAATGATTGAACAGTATAGATAGGTAGAGCTTAAAGATTTTTTATATGCACGAAAAACCTATAGAATACTTGGTCGAATCCATTTGATTAATGGGGTTATTTAGCGAACCTTTTTTTTCCCTACTGGTGCAGGAAAAAAACGTGTTAATTTTTCCGTCTATTCGGCGATTCTCGGATGTTTCGCCGACATAATATGTGAAAAGTGTTTAATACGAAGGGCTGGTATCGCATTACTCTTCTATGATGGAGGCTGAATATATCGTAGTACGAGTATAATATAGGCGCATAATGGCTGAGAACTCCAAATCGTCGATTCTTTCTGTCGAAGATGATCGGTTAGATTTGGTTCAGTGCTTATTTCAAGTATTTATTTTTTTACTGATTTCTGTAGGATCATAAGTTTTAGGCGTTTTTTCATATTGTTTTGATTTTCTGTTTAAGTCTGTTTATGTCTCTGTTCATTTGAGAGCGCGTGACTCTTCATCTATTTGACATCAAAATATAAACAAGTTTGTATAGTCATCATTGGTTACTCAGCTTCGAACACGCTTTCAGCCTTTGGAATAGAATTAGAATTAGATTCGTCCGTTGATTTTAATTTTTAATTTTTTTTTATTCTATTAATAATTAATTTTTAGTATTTCTTTTTTCCAAATATTTTGTGTAGTCAAAATAAAATAAAGTGAAAATTGTGTGACATTTTTATTACAATCGCTTTAAAATTCTTTATACCATGTCATAGTCCATAGAATGATGAAATATGCGAATAGATAGTGATGTGAGAAGTTACATTACATTTTGTGGGATCAGTTGCGCAATAATACGCACATACTCGAACGGAAGGTGCGTAAAATAGGTGTATTAGCGTGCTAAAATACTTTAGATCGAAGCTAATAACGAGGCTGAAAATATTATGTTCCCTTTGAGAAATATATCAGACAGTCGAGAGGTTAGACGTGTGATAAAAATCATGCTAATGAGCGGCTTCTTCACGCGATCCGAGTGGAAATGGGTTACCAATTATTTACAAAGCTTGGAAAAATATTTATTTTAATTATAATTTTTCGATGCGATTATAGTAGAATGTGGTGGTTGTTTGACTGCATTCATAGTCTGGACTTCAGTTGTTTAAATAACCCCACAGGAAGTAGGAAAAGCGAAAACCCAACCAACACCAAAAGTTCTCTTCCTTTAGTGAAAAGTTGCAGTGAAAAGAAGGTAATTTCAACTTACGAAATGAGATTTTACTTCAAAACCAAAATGTGGTAAAGCGGTGAATAAGAGCGATTTAGTTTTGAAAGTTTATTAGCTAAGTTTTCGATAAAAACGATAGCTATTAACAGTTTACCTGATTTGGAAGGGGTTAGCTATTTGCGCAGCTACTGGCGTACACGTTTTCAATGTATTCTTGAAACGAATTACTACATTACTAACCTCAAAAAATCGCATGCAGTGTCCTTGTTCTCAAGTATTTTTTTATTTTTTTTTTATTCAGATTGATAATGTCTCAATAATAATATTGGTAAGCTGAAAATGATTTTTATATACAATATTGCTTGACTATTTGTAAAATAAAGAATGTATGTATCATAAATTTGAATTCATTCAATTTGAAAAATTCTCGTTTAAAGGTAAGTCACGAAACATGTTTATTAAATGAATTTGTTCTACCTCAACATTTGAGTTGAAACATTAAACTGATGGAAAAACAACTCGTGAAGTCGATGAAATGAAATGAAATAATGATGAATGCGAGCTACTGTACTTCAGCTCAATATGGGAACAGAATACGACATCTTAAATTTGGGTCAAAATGGATCTAATATGGCGGATTGTTAGAATTTGAGAACTTGAGGAGTCTCATATGACTAAATATATGACCAATATGGACTCATATGATTATAGGCAATAAGCCGAGTTCTGTATCCCAAATTCACCTTCACACAAACGTTGGAGGGATGAGAGAGGAGGGGGGTTATCAATCTCGAAATGTGGTCGGTACACAATAAATAGAAAATTTTTCATTATGGTGCCATATGATTAAATGAGGCTAACGAGGGACCGGTCAGATATGTAAGTCGCCAATCTGCTTGAATGGTTGCCTATATTGAAGCACCTCAGGCGCCTACCCACACGCCGTATAAGTTTCATCTGATACAGGCCTAGTTTTTTCGTAGCAATGTTGCCAATATGAAAAATTAATAGTTATGAAAAAACAAAAATTTTACGATTTTGAAAAAGTAAGCTGGACACTGGATAGAGGTTGATGAAATAAGTAAAAACTATTATATGCACAAATTGCCTAAATTGAGATTTGAAGGGATAGTTATCCTAAAAATCATTAAAAAATTTGTTCAACAAATCTTATTCTGCTCTTCGTGATGAACGAAAATGGTGCTTTGCAAAAATCATGTATCTTAAGAAATGAAGGCGCTGTGTGGATTACTATGTACTTTCTTTGCGTATTACAGAACAACATACAAAAAAAAAAAAATTAATGAAGTGAATATTCACAACATATTTGTTCAAAGAGTTCGTTCTTACATGTCATCATAAATTGATCGAAATTTGGAGAACACATTTTGTGATTTTTTTATGTCGATCGGCTAATCATCGATGAAAAAATACATCCCTAGTCTTTATCTATTTTCACGTTTTAAAAGAATGTAAAAGTGTGGAGGTGAATAATTTCAATGGGTACATACCCTGAAGCAGGTATTACCGATTGAAAATGCTAGAAAAGTGATAAATAATTCAAAAAATTAAAAATAATGAAATAAGAATTTATTTATTTTCAAAAATTTTTAATATACACTTATTCAACCAATGATATACACAAACTGCACCTTCAATTCTCAAGATACGCGATTTTTGCCGAGCATCATTTTTGTTCATCTCAAAGAGTTGAATAAGATTCCTCGAATAGTTTTTTTCGATGATTTTTTGGATAACTGCCACTTCAAATCTCAAATTAGGCAATTTGTGCATATAACAGTTTTTACTTATTTCATCAACCTCCTGAAAAGGGTTTACTTGAATTTCTTTATACACACGAGAATAGTGGAAAATAAACGTTTATTATTCAATCTACACGTGAAATTATTCGAGTATAAAGTTAAAGGCTCGATCTTAATGTCTAATTGAAAACGTCTTATTATTTAATAGAAAACTCAAAAAACTACACGTACAATTACGCCAAAAGCATATCTTAGAATATCTTATGTGAGAAAAATCAGTACAATGGAAGAATCGGCAGATGCGAGGCACGGATGGCACACGGTACCATATCACGGATGAGTACCGTGATGTTGGACCGCAACACTCCGTCCAGTGTCCACCAAATTTATTCAAAATCGTAAATTTTTTGTTTTTTCATAACTTAATTTTTCACATTGGCAACACTGCTACAAAAAACCTAGGCCCGTATCAGATGAAAATACGGCGTGTAGGAAGGTGCCTGAGGTACTTCCACATAGGCAACCATTCAAGCAGATCGGCGGCCTACATATCTGACTGGTCCCGTGATTAACCTATACTGAGTTTTGCTTACCAAATGGAATGCGGGGGGGGGGAAGGAATTACCACACGAAATTTCATAAATCTTCATATCCCCTCACCAAATCAACCTAGAAGGGTCAAACTTTGTATGCAAGGTTAGCTGATGTTCAGAATGTAACCTCTTCAGTTTGGTTCATAATGGATCGAAATTTGATAATTGTCGAAATTTGAGAATAATTTGAGTAGTCTGAAATTGCTACGATTTGAAAATATGGCCTCATATGATTATTGCCGACAAGAAATACTTTATATTCGAAATTCAATTTCTCATTTAGAAAAATTTTCGAAATTTGAACGAATTTGCTTCATTATCTAATGAACGAAGAATTTTTACTCGAATGAAAAAAAAATCATCCGTTTAATATGTAATTGAAAGTTGAACCCTTTAAATTGTTTGCAAGTTTGGGAAGTGCTGTGCGTTGTACTATCAACAGTTCCAAATACGAGTAGTATACCGCCTTTATTCGACATACCTTTAATTAAATCCTTTTCGGAACGTTTGTCCGTATACTTCGTCATTACGTTGCCCGCCTTTTTCTTATCAATGATTTCAACTAATTCGTGTCTTAATCCTGGGACGGTTATTTTTATCGTGGTAATACGTTGTTGACGGTATAGAAAGACCTGAGTGGTATTCAACCGTGTAACGTGTAACCACGGGTATTTGTAAACATTCATCGTGAAACGGTTATTTCTTTAAATACGACTCTTCGAGTGGTGTTTTCAAGCAGAATGTACGGTGTATGTTTTTTCCTTTGTCTCGATATCTTAAGCGTTACCGAGTATTATGTGAAATGTTGGCGTATTAATAAAAAATTTATATCTATAATTTTTCTCTTTAGGTCGTTCTAGATTCAGATAGTCCGAAATATACACAAAGTAGAAAGGTTCTTATCGAAATCGTCGCATTAGTGAAATTCAAACAAAAGGATTACGTCAACGTAAAACGATCGATTTTTGCGATTAAGAAATGTTTAAAAATTCGTTAACTATTAGTCAAACGTGCTAGGATTCTTGATTCTGATTTCAATGGACGTAAACAGATATTCTTTTTCGTCGATGTTTTGATGAGTTGGTATTAAAATTGATCCTTTAAATAAGCAAGATGGGCGTAAAATAATTCCAATTGAAGAGAACTAGCGCGAAGTATCGACTTGGTGATTTTTTTAGATGCAATTTTTCTTCATTAATCGGTTGAGTTAAGGCGTTCCAATCGAAATGAGGGAAATGGGCTTTACCAAACATGTTGGAACGGTAATTCTTTTCCTTTGTTTTTCGACGTGAGCTTATATCACTAAAATATAGAAGCCGACACGACCGCTGAAATCTTTTTCCATTAATAAGTTTTTTTTTTCTTTTGCCATTTTTCATCGAAAGACCATTCATTTCAACAAATAACTTTTCGTAATTGTCGTCGAAATTTTATATATAATTTTTTCCGAAGTTGATTGAGCTGGGAGAAGACGATGGTACCTCGATAGAATGTAATTAAATTCGGTCTCGCGATTCCCTGACGGCTCGTTTTCCATTATATTGAATTATTATCGGTCGCATTGTTTGGGAAAGGTTTGAAATTCGATAATTGTATTCCAAACGTCATACATTTTCAATTTAGCCGAATAATCCGATCCATTATAAATGTAAATCCTTTATGAACGCAGCAAACATCGACGTTAATGAATTCCCATCGAAACGATGTCTTTTTCGAATAACAAGCCTATTAAATGGCCAAAATCAAATGGAATGACGGAAATACGCGCGAAGTTGTCCGTTCAGCCCAGTGAATAGGAAACGAATTCTGTGATTTGAGTTGTGGTTGTGATGAAGTGCTTACACTCGTATCTTTCATTATTTCTTCGAGTGTTTGGTTTGTTTGGAAAAATAATAACTTCGATAATCATTTTTTGAAAGAACCGTCTGCCATAATTTGTTATGAAATTTTGAGACATTACTTTTATGGAATAAGTGCAACCAGTACGACTTATACATTTTATTTATTTCGATCTAGAACTGTTCATTCGCATGCATCTACAACCTCGTAACTAATATATTATACCCTTATTATTTGAAAAGAAATTCCTCTAGAGAGTGAAAAGCCCCATTAAAGAACCAAAATTTTAGTTTTTTTTTTTTTTTTGAAAATTTCGGAGGATTCCGAGTGTCTTTAATACACTTAGGTAATTTATTTTACAGTATTACCCCATATGAATGACCTAATTCTTTCTGTACATAAGATTAGGTTATTTGCCCTTAAAAAATATTTTAAAAATCATCAATTTTTGATTTTCTCAATTTTTCATTTGAGTGAAAAAAATTTAATAACAGTTTATACCTTTCAGATTCTGGAAAAATTGGTGGCCAATATTCTATCTAGTCTTTGAATGACAAAATACAACTTTGGAACGTAAAAAACCACCAAGAGCTATTTTTTTGAATTAGGTTTCAAATTTTGATAAACTTTTTTTAACTTTTTTTTTGAGGAAGCGTGAGAGAGTCATCATATTTGCAGGCTGAAATTTTTACGACATACTTCTGAAATCATTCATCAATTATTATGACCACTCCCTTACCTTTCTGAGAGGGAGAGGAAAAAAAGGAAATTCGACCCACTCTACTGAGCCAGTGTCGCTCTGACTACGTGAAGTGGTAAGGGATTTCCGACCGGCCCAACTGTGAATTGAAAGTAAAGAATTTTATTTCCAAGTATTAAGACAACGTTCAACAAAAAAAAATATTTATAAGAGTTTGGCATGAGAAAATAACGAACATTTTTTTCCAAACACCAACTAGTACAAGAATGAGGTATGTTTTGAGTAAAATTATTGTCGTGGCGTAATAGCTATAATGACAGGAATTTTTTTCAAAATTTAGGTTTTTTTTTTAAAATCCTTCTCATTTTGTATTATATTATTCATCGTTTTAAATTACTCATTTATTCTTAATTTTTAGAAATATACTAAATTTATATGTTTCATCATGAAATAAAAAAAATAAAAAAATAAAAAATTGAACCTTTCAAAATTATTTAAAAATATCGAATAACATTTTTTTAGTGTTTAGCGAAGCAAATATGACTTGTGAGCGCTGAAGAGTTCCAAATTTTTTTAACATCAATTTTTTTAATTTCTTTTTTTTGGAATTTTGATTTCGTTTAAGGTTTTTCAATGTCAATAATTATTCGAACTGAATTAATTATTTCAATAATAATACGTATAATTTTTTATTTATAATAATTACTTTACATGCATTTATTGTAATTTTATTATTTTGTTTTAATAGATTTTTAATTTAGAAATTATTTTTTTTAATTTAATTTAATTTAGGTTTTTGCTTGTGTGATAAATATAAATTTTTTCTCGATATTTTCATTGTTTATAATTTTTTTTATTATTGATTATAGAATTGTCATGCTCCTTTTATTTTGGAGGGTTTTGAATTTATATGCTGAAACTCTCATAATTACCTGTTAATGTCATGAAAAACGTATAATAAATTCGAATTTTATCTGCGTGTAGTTTTCTTTTGAAACGAGTTTTCTTGTTATGAAAGCAGGCTGTGTTGAACGTCAGTCTGTGTCTGTAGATATGACCATTCGTAATATTTCCTTATTCTGAATAAATGACGATATAGTATTTAACTCGAATCGTTTATTTCGAAAAATATATACATGCACGAATTATAAAAAATGAACAAAAATACAAAATACGACAATATACAAATAACATTTTCTGTGTTCGAAAAATGGTATAAAAAAAAACGTATTAAGCGTACATCATTATATAATAAATAAATAAAGTAGATATAAGGTATTACAATATATAAAACAAAATACATAAATTGGAAGCATGAATCAAATTTAAACTAATTATTTACATCATAAAGAAATTTATAGGAAAAATTTCCAACGAATTAATTCTAGTACATTATCATTAAACGAATATAGATAAAGATGAAGTATCCACGGAATACCTAATAATATAGAATAAACAACACAATACATTAAGAATTACATAAGTTTCATTGACTAGAATTATAAAACATCGGTCAACGCAAGTATTTGTTCAGCGTAGAAAATTAATTTATACCGAGATAAATGGCCATAATTTCGCAATTTCGAAAAACAAATCGTTGATTTAGCGAAAACCAAACTGCTACCTATTATGTGATTATTCGAATGCGGACGTTAAAATGTACAAATCATCATTTCTCTATTTTCGAACAACGCTGTACGATAATTTAAAAAGAAAAAGAAACTTAATTTTAATCTTTATACTTGCTCACGCGTAAAAAGTACACCGATGAGGTGTTCATATAAAGTTAAAATAACGACGTGAAAACAGACCTAATGAAGATCGGCGTCACTGAATTGTTGGTGACACTCGATAGACGGAGATCTACAAATTTATCAAATCTTAGAACACATCTTGCGAGGATTAAAGTGATTAATTTTTGGTTGAAAATGAATTATTGTATGAATAATCGAAATAATGCCTCAGTGACTTTCACACTTCCGAGAGCCATACCGTGGAACCAACTGATCTTTGCAGCCCTCAGAGCCAAATTCCCTTGTGGAAAATGAAAACTTCAAATAATTCAATTTCTCTCGTTGTTTTTTTGTTGAATCAAGAAATAAAAATTCAATTGTTTCGTTTTCCAACCATTCTAAACGATATTTATGAAAACTATGTACTTTATTCAACTTTTGATTAATTACTCTAGTTCACTTCGACTAAAATCAATTTATAATGAAAAAATAAAATGTTAAAAATTTATTAATAAGTATTATGATGATTTTCATTATTTGCTACCATATAAAAAAACAAAAGAAATGAAAAAATTTACACTCTGCGTAGAAGTAGGGAATTTCACGCTGAGGGGTGCAATGATCAGTTGGTCGCACGGTATTCCCTTCACTGAGAAAGAACGATTAATTATTCAATTTGTTTTCATTTTATCTCGTAACAATAAATAATTGTGGGAAACCGAATTTTATATTTTAAATAATTTTTTTCTTCGTTATTTATTAATTTGAATCGATTTTATCCCTTATCTGTGTTGCCAAATTAATGCGAAAGAATTATTAAGTTTTGGAGATTATCGGAAAATGAAATAATAATAATTTAATTTCTTAATCTAGTGAAAAGGAATCAAAAGGAAAGAAATAACGAATTGTGCTTTTTCAGTGAAGGGAATTTGACGTTCAAGGGGCAAAAATCACTTGGGCACAGTATACCGGGTGACTACTTGATTCGAGCACCCCAAGTGCAAAAATTTTTCCCTCGTAGAAAAAAATTATATATTTCAATGATATTAGCAAGAATAAATGGTATAAATAAAATTTATTTAATGCATAAAAGCGTCTATCAATGAAATGCAAAATTTAAATTTATACTTTTGTTGTTAAAAATACACATATTATGTATTTAATTTATTCACCTATTAGCTAATTTTTTCGCTTGGGTGCTCGAATCAAGTAGTCACCAGGTATGTATATTGTAAGTATTGCTCTGTATATTAGCTATCGTGTAATTTTAGTTTCATTCAGATAAGCTTAATCTCTTGCTCCATACCTATGCTACTCATACTTTATATTGTTTTTCAGAATACTCCTTCCTCCCTTCCTTCAACTGAGAGATAAAAATTTAAATTAATAAAAATAAAAATTGAAATTTTATGTTACAAAAATTCAATTCATAAAAAAATTAATTTAATATTTTAGAGTGTTCTTATCTCCCCCCTCCTTAATTGAGAGATAAGAAATTTGAATCAATAACATTCACAAATAAAATTATATTAGAAATTGAATTAATAAAAAAAAATCAATATTCAAAAATTTCCTCCCCGCCGCCGCCCCTTCATCACTTTAAAAATGAAAATTCACATCAATAAAAATTTCTGACTTTCCTTACAGGGACCAATCTATTTTCCAAAATTTAATCACTCTCCCCTCCCGGTGGTACTACATGGCGTCCAAATAAAAAAAATGAATTGTATTAAAAATTATATTGATAAAAAAGTTGAATTAAATATTTTCAAATACCCTCACTCCCCCTTTTCGCTCTCCATCAATTGAGGGATAAAAATTTATATTAATAAAAATTAAAAATCCAATTATATTACATTACAAAAATTGAATTCATGAAAAAAAAAAATTATTTTCAAAAATATCCTTCCCCATCAAAGCTTTCTTCTGAGAGGTGAGTTAATAGTTATAATATTTTCGATATTGTAAAAAATCACCTTACTATTAAATATACCCGAATCGAAAACTTATTTACCTAAATAAATGTAAAAGTCGAAATTCTAGTGAGTTGAGAAAACAATAACAACAGCAATTAGCTGCTCGTATCTCCAACACTGTCAACATCCATACTGATGTTATTGATGCTAGTTAAATCAGCATCGCGAACCTTAATATTGAGATGGTCATCTTCATTATCATCTGTCCACGACTTAATATTGATGTGATAAGTTGGATCTTTAATTTCATTTGGAATGAAATGAGGAAAAATGAACTTGAGGGGTATTGTGACATCGACATGTTTCATTTTATGCCACTTATAAAATCCTTTTATGCTTACGAAGGCGAAAAAGGCCAAAAAGGCGAAAAAAAGCGTGTAGAGGGCAACCTCAATGGTAGTATCTACACTGCCTTGAAGGCAGTTAACGGTGTAAGCGGAAGACCAGGGTCCAACATATGTGATTTCGTTTTGGAAATCCGAATCGTCGATATTTTCTGCCCTTATATAAAACGTATAGGCAGAATAAGGGGTATCTGAATCACAGGGTAGTTTGAGTATAGCTTCAGTTTCGGTGGTTATGAATTCTTCTATGGTGGAGTTCTTGTCTGGTTGGTCGTATTGGATTTTGATTTCATAGATGGGATTAGGACCTGCAGGCACCAATGGTGGTTGCCAACTGAGCTTAGTTTGCGAAAGGTTGATTTTCTCAGTGGTTAGTTTCACTACTTCACTAGGTTTACCAATTTTTGTGTGCAAATTCACCTGTTCTGTACGAGCACAGATGACTGTACAGGCTGTCACTTCGATGCTATATTGGTTATAACTGTGCAGGTTGTTTAACTGTACCATTGTATCATTTACTTCAATAGTTGCGTCATTGTATTGTACCTTGTAGTGGTCGATTTTACCATTGGGCAAAGTTGGCTGATTCCATTTGATTATGGCTGAGGTAGCGGTGATGTTGAAGACTTCAATTTTGACATTGGTCATGTCGGGAGCGCCTTGTTTTGTACAAACATAGAGCGGTTCGCTGGGAAGTCCTAAGAATTTGTTGGTAATAATAGCGACGCTCACTTTATAAGTAGTGAAGGGTTGCAAATTGGTGATGTTACCATGGTTAGTAGTTACATCACCATATACAAAGTATGTTCGTTCGGGTTGCTCGCATTCATTTCGGCCTTCGTCGGAGATCGGACAGTAAGTGATATTGTAGCCTCTAATATCGTCGACACGTTCTGAACAATCGAGTCTCCATTTCACTTCTACGTATGTCGAGTCCACCTTATGGATGGCTACATTTTTCATCTTACTCTGCTGATTATACAGTACTGTGCACGTGGCCCATATCATACCACTGCTGGAGTTGGCACTATTCACGCTAATGGCAAATTGGTACTTTACGTCGCCTTTAACAGTAACGTTATGTTTAGTGGTGTTGGCTGGTAGGTGGATCCAGTTGACAATGGTGTCGCATTGGTAAGGCCATTCTTGGTTATTTTCGCACCAAAATATGGTAAAATTGGAGACTTTGTGGCCATTAGTACTAGCCAGTTTCCACGACAACTCGTAAACGCCTTGGCCAAAATCAACTATAGTAAACAGAACTGGTTCAAGGATTAAGTCGCGTTTTCTGGGAACATACACGGATGTGAAGAACGGAGCGTAGCCCTCCGAGTTGGCTGCTCTAATGAAGAATCTGTATGAATTGAAGGATAAATCAATAAATTTTGCATATGAATTCTGTATGCGAACTGGTTTTACATTTATCTGTCGCGCTTCTTCGAACACATTGATTTCGTACTTGAAATCTTCCCCATTATGTTCCTCGTTTGGAATATGTTTCCAGTACACTAGTATTCCACGACTGCTCGAATGCTCGTTGAAAATACTGAAGCTACCAATATCAGTCTGAGGAGACCTATGCGGAGGGCAAGCTTTAGTTTTCACCACCAACGAAGCAGCAGGTGACCAATACTCATCTCCTATAGCAATAGCTGATTTCATTGAAACTCTGAAATCGTACAGAGTATTTGCAAACTTCAAACCACTGACGTTCAATTTCACGATATCATTGTTTTGTTCAATATTTTTGTAATCGTACAAAGTGACATTATTCCAAATAGGTGACTGATCCAAGGTATAATTGACCTTATAAATTAGACCTTTTTCAAAAAGTGACAAAGAACCTATATTCCACTGCAAATATACACTCGAACACGTCTTATCGATGACTGTCAACAAATGAGGAGCCGCTGGTATCATGCGCGCATAATGGTGCATTTTAAACTCCTGCGACACGTTGCCAAATTTATTAACCCCTTCGACCATGAAATTCAGGTACTCGAACGAACGTCTATAATATGGCAATGTCCAACCGCACCTCTCCTTCTCGTACACCGGACAATGGAACCACTGACTTCTGCTCCCTCTACCAGGTGTTTGATAAGCAACAGTATAATTAGTTTCAACTCCATTATAAGGCTCATGCCACGTACAATTTAAACTCTCCAAGTTATAAGAAATGCATTGAAAATCCGTCACCTCTTGGGGCTTCGTTCCAATCACCACTGAGTTCAAACAGATCATGACTTCTTTCGATTGGTAAGCTGTAGGTGCCATTTTTAAGTCACTAGTTAAATGTAAATTAGGCAATATAGTTTCATTAAGTTGTAAACTGCAATAGAACATGTCCTTAAATAACGAGACATGCTCTATGTACAATTTAGCCGTCGTTTCGTTTATTACGGTTACATATTTCAAGTCAATGGAATAGCTAGCGTTTTTAAACACCAAATTTGCAGCGCTGTAGCCTTTTGCGGTAGGATTATCTAAATCTAATATGCAATAAATTTCCAAAGGTGAGCCTTGCTCGATAATGATATCGCCCCTCGGGATCGTCCATCCAGGTGTATTGATAGCTGGTCCGCACATCTGACTGTTACCGCTAATGACAACATTGAACAGCAGATAGAAGTTGAGAAACGTCAAATAGTGTAACGCAGACATCCTCCGTTGTGGAAACATTACGTCATTAAATAGATTCTGAAATTATCAAAAAATTTTCTATTAGACCACAAAGTTGTCCAAATTACGGTTACCATTTGAAACAAGAAATCTTGTTTTTTTTTTTTCAAATTTCATCTCTGGAAAATTTCGAATTCGAAACTTTTTATCATCTTGAAAAATTTGAAACGAAAAATCTCCATTTTGAGACCTGTTCGAAACCTAGACTTGAGACAAAATTTTTCTTCAAAAAATGAGATTTTCGCGAAACTAGATGCTACTGGAATATTGTATGTAAAGCTACGTTTGCACAGAGACAACTTACTTGTTTAGGCAACTACTTTCCTTCTTATGGCTCAATGTAAGCAGTCAAGAAAGAAAACTTTGTATTGTCTCCATGCTGAACAGTAACCTCGAAAAAATACTGTCCCATCATCTCCAGTTGAATGATAGCTATTGTGGGCTATCTGATTTGGGAAGGGAGGGTAGAGAGAGGATAGGATTTTGAAGTGTTTGCGTTTCAGAACATTTGTAGTCATCTGGTAAATGTCCAACGTTTTTTTATTCATGCATGTATGTAACATGCGTCAAGTGATTCGGGTACAACCAGCGAAAAATCTCTTTTCCAGTTATTTAAAAACGATTTTTTCAAATGCAATGAAATTGTAATGCAGTCGAAATGAATTTATTCATCAGTCTTGAAATTCATTGAAGTAATTTTAAAAATGATTTTTGATTTAGAAATTGTAGTTTGACTCTTATTGTGTTATCAACAAACACCAGAGATTTTTGCGCTGATTTCACCTCAATCACTTGGACTCACGTTATAATGTAATATATATTTTCTCGCACACCTAGCGCCAGTAAGTATTCATGAAATTCACTCAAAACTTGGTTGGAGACTATTGGATCAAAATGGATCCAAAATGGTGAAAGTATACTATATCTTGAGTTCACCTCCATTCATGATGTAGGGAGAAAAGGAGGGGGTTATCAACCTCAAAATGTGATTGTGGTGCAATTGTTGCCAAAAATTTTTTATTAGGTGTAATATGAAAAAATGAATCCAAGTGACTAATCTTCCTTGATTTCAGCTTCCCAAGTGCATTTGGAGGTGAATTGGAGCAAAAAAACGTCTTTTGGAGGGCAAATTGGTATAGGAAATTTTATGAATCTTCCATACCTCATCAACAAATTAATTTAGAAAGGCTAAGCTTCGTGTGTAGGGTTACTTGATCACCTGAATATGACTTCTTCAATTTGGGTTTAAATGGATCCAAAATAGTGAATCTTATTAATTTGTAGATCTCAAGTAGTTACAATTCGAGATATATGTGCGCATATGATTATTACATAGCAAGAAATACTAAATTTGTTTCAAGTTCAACTTCTTAAGTTGTTTTGGAAGGGATAATGTCGGGGTTTTTAGACTTGGCATTGAGTGCAGCCTATAGGCATGAAGAGGTTAGCGATGTTATTTATAAATCTGACCAAACTACACTTAAAAACTCAGCTCCAGTAATACTGCATGACTACTTACGTTTTTTTAAATTTTTTTAGTGGACTTTACTTTTCAAGTAAATGCGCTGTTACGTTCACTCAGTTTCTTAGATTTATTTAAAATTATTTATTTATTAATTCATTTCTTCGCGTTCAACTCGAGTAAAAGTAATCGAATCGAAACCAAATTCGGAGGAAAAGTCGTGGTACTTGAGTTCTCGAGCTGATTAGTTTTTGAAGTGATCGGACGTGAGTTCGCGTGAGGAGGCGTGAGTTGAGGTTTTTTGGTTCTCGCGTGTCAACTTGAATAAAACTTGACAAATCGATTGAAAGTTGGAGGAAGTGCGGAGACAGTGGTGCTTTAAAGCTGATTAGTTTTTGGACATGATGGGACATAACGAGGCGCGAGTTGAGATATCTTTGTTGTAGCGCAATAACTTCAATAAAATTTGATTGATAGAATGAAAGATAAAAGAAGGGTAAGGTTAATGACAATTAAAGCCAATTAATTTTTTTAGTATCGTGTACATGAGTTGGCATGAGAAGGCATGAGTTCAGGTTTTTTGTTTTTGAGCGATAACCTGAGCAAATATTAACGAATGGAAACTACAGTTGGAGAAAAGTTGGAGGTAGTAGAGGTCTAGAGCTGATTAGTTTTTGTTGATAATTGGACGTGAGTTGGCATGAGAAGGCATGCGTTGAAATTTCCGTTTTCCTTTGATAACTCGAGTGAAACTTGATGGATCGAGTTCAAAGTTGGTGTAAGGGTAAGGATAATGATGCTTTAAAGGTGATTAGTTTTTGGAAATGATCAGGCGTGAGGAGGTATGATTTAAGGTTTTTTGGTTCCCCCACGATAGCAGGAAGGAATGGTTGAGCTTTATAAATAATCAGATTTCTAATTCATTAGAACGTGAGCTAATTCAATGAAATGTGAGACCACAGTTCTTTCCCTTTGTATTAAAAATTTATCAAAATTTGGGGAGAATGGCTAAAAGAGTAAATGTAGTAGGTTTGGAATTAAGTGTTTCTTGGACGTGCGTCGTTCGAAAACGATCCATTTAAAAAACATTTGTGAGTGTTGGAAACTAATTATAAATGCGAGTCGTTCGTGAACAATTCATTTAGGAATCAAGTGTTTCTTGCATGTACGTCATTCGCGAACGATTTATTTGAAAAACGTTCGTAAATGTTGGGAACTCATTATAAATGCGAGTCGTTCGTGAACGATTCATTCCAAGATGTTGATATTTGTTTAAAATTTACAGCACAACGAGTACATAAATTACGTGAGGTCATGTTGTATGATATTTGATAAAATTTAGTTGTAAACAGAGTTGGCTCAACTTTTGAATTTCACAAAGGGCCTCCCCCATTAAGTAGGTTAAATCGGCCCTTGAAGCAAATTTGGTCAAAAGTGGTTCCAAATGTTATTTGGGACCTAAAAACATTCCACCTGCATTTTTGACCCCCTACCCCCACTCCTTGCAGAATTATCGCACTTTATATGCTAAAAATTGAATTCGCGATATTTCCAGAAAGAACAAGGGGAAATTTTTGAAATTTTCACAGATTATAAGTAGTTCTTCGTGTGATAGTTTTTTTGAAATTTTTTGCTCATTTTTTTGGGGGGAGGGGAGTTGAAAATTAAAAAAAAATTGGAAAATATTTTGGAGGGCGGTGGCTGCCATCGCTGAATTTTTTTTCATAACTTCGTCATGCCCTTAGGTACAACATATAATTTTTTTCAATGTTCCTTTAGGGGGTGCAACATGCTGAAAAAAATGAAGTTTGAATAAAAACGTGTATTTTTCAACTACCGCCCGCAACGAAAACACTTATAGCCAGGTCATTTTGAATTTGGGCCCAGAAAAAATTACTGAAAAGCTGATTTTTACAATACATGCGAATAATGCCTTTTTAAGTAATATACCAAAAGTTGCATCCCCTACCCCTACGGCTAAATGTGTGAGGGGGCAATAACCTCTGAAAAAAGTGGTTTTTTGCTTATAGCTCTGAAAGGAGTAGGGGAGGGGTTAATTAAGTCAGTAAATAAATTTTCTTCGTTAAGTTTTCCTATAAGATTACGCCCAAAATGGAGGGTGAGGGAGGGTAAAAATGACCATTTTTGAAAATTTTGTGTTTTTCAATTATACGCCGATTATGATGATGCGGAGAGGAAAAATCCATAATGAAAACAAAATTATTCTACACTGTATTCTCTATAAAAAGAAGTGCTGGTATTTCTCGCGAAGCACCGAAATGGGCTCGAAATATGGGAGTACAAGTAATCATCTCCATATTTTTTATACTTACGTATGATAAAATTCAAAAAATTATCATATAAAGATACATGTAATACGTATAATCTGTGAAAATTTCAAAAATTTCCCCTTGTTCTTTCTGGAAATATCGTGAATTGAATTTTTAGCATATAAAGTGCGATAATTCTGCAAGGGGTGGGGAATTCTGGTGGAATGTTTTTAGGTCCCAAGTAACATTTGGAACCACTTTTGACCAAATTTGCGTCAAGGCCGATTTCACCTACTTAATGGGGGAGGCCCTTTGTTTTTTATGCAGAAAAATTAATTATTCGAATAACTTTCTTTAAAATTATATATTTAGGTAAAGTCCGCTTTTAAGATACTATAGCATCTTCTAGTTTAACAATTATTGGTTGACAAACGTATAAGCATTATTCTTTCCGATTTTATTCGTGAAAAAAATCGGAAATGTCGATTTCAAACTTTACATAACATTATCCGCCAAAAACAACAAGCCCTACTTTATTATAATTATAATGATAATGGAAGGAGCTAGAAATTTCAGAATTAGTGAATTATACTTTTTCTATTTTGAAAAAATTCCAATTAAAATTTTTTTAGGAAAACGACGATTACTACATGTCCAAATATGCGCGTATTTTCATAAAGCAAATGCTCAAAAGAGTAAATACGCGCATTTCCTCATCACCAAAATTGTACGTCGTATAGTATAGTATAGTATAGTATAGCGTGGTATTGAAAAAGTGGCATTATGTCATTTTATTACTACATATTTTTTTTATTTTTTAATTAGTGTCTTATTAATCAATTTCAGGTAAAGAATAGAATATTTACAAGAAACATGTAATGTACGTTCATTGTGAATTTTTTTGAAACGCGCTCCTTCTCCTACCAAGAAAACAGCAAAAGTTATCAAAGGAAATTGCGCTACTTCAGCTCTGGTATGCTAGATGAAATTTTAAGAAGTAATCCACTCCTGAGATGATATATTACTAAATTAAAAATAAAAAGAAGAGAAACCGCAATGAAAAAGTTCAGCTACGTATTTTGATTGTTTAACCATTGAAGAGCTCCTCAAGAAAATCACGATACGACTATTTCCGAAACCTATATCGCTACCGGTGTACGCGAACAAACGCTCAACCAAAGTCCAAGCAGATAATTTGTCGATGTCGAACAGACTGAACAAAACCAAACAGTGAGCTCTGCTTCTTCCTTATTGTTACTCATTCAAATCTTCCCTGAACTTTTCACCCATATTTTTGAAAACGGAAACAGGTTCCAAGAGAGAGTGGCCAAGAATTTATTATAAAAAAAAAAATTAACGATAAAATATTACACAATTACATATGGGGCAAAATATTTGAACCTGTGAATCGAGTGAACTAAATTATCTGTTGGTTATAATTAATAGTTAATGATGGTTTGCTAAATGAAAAATATTGATTAAGCTACCACCTGCTAACCAAGAAGCTTTTCAAGCACAGAACTCTTGGGCTTCGTAGATGGCATGCGCCACCCCCACTTCCACATTTTACTATCAACTTGTTGGATAATTTGAGAAAATATGATTTCATTTATTGGACACAGTAAAACTATAGAACTCGGATGAAAAAATGATTTCAAGTTTAGTTTTAACCATTTGGGAAAAGAAATATGTAATTACTGGGCCATCAGAATATAATTTTTGCATAAATATAGTGAGTGGCAATAACTGACGAGGTATCGAATTATTATAATAGGAATATAATTTTAAGCAATATTACTGTAATGATAAATTATGTAAATTTGTAAAAAGTTACTACTTATAAACCAACCTCAACATTGTAAACAGAGTCAACAACCTATACCATCGGTATGTAACCGGAGGGCGAGTACGCGGCCGCCAAAGATAAAGAAATTTTAGTCTATGATCCACACTCACTCTACAAACATCAATCGATCATCCTAGATAGTATGTTGCCACTATAGATTCGAATATCATTTTCAACTGATGTTTAATTGTGATTATTTTTTTGTATGCTTTGAATAAAGCGATTTATATTACTCCAGTAATAGCGATGATAGGAAGCACTGATTATTTGCGTTCTGAACTGAGAATCCGATCAGGTATCTTATTCGTTGCGGGCTGCAGTCATTGATTGCGCTCCGGATAAAATACATACATTTTAATCTCAAAATAAGTATGTAAATTACTTTGTCCCTTTTCTATATTCTTTTCCTAAGTATATGTTTACTTCGAAGGCGCACTGTAAATATATGTTGTTTTTATGCTACTCACTGACTTAGGTGTGTCAGTAAGTAATATATATGTTAGTTTAAGATGTGCCAGCCTTCGTTCGCGATTTTAAGGAATAGTTGAGTGACATAAACGCTCAAACGGGAAAAACAATCCACACCAACATCATTCTTGATTCTTTGACAATAAACGAAATTACGCGGGGCCGTATTTTTTGCGCTCATAAGTACACGCGTTTAAACGAAAAATGAATGGTTTACTCGGGGCTACTATTCTTGTAGGCTACCGCTAGAGCGTTCGAACTTATAATCATTTATTTTTACGACTCATATAAGTTTTCTCTTACAAAATTACAAAAATTGCATTCATGTTGCATGAGGTTCTAGATAAATCAAATAAAAAATAATAATAATACAGTAATAACTCACTCTTTTAATTAAAATTTCTTTTAGTAAAACGACGATTACTATTGTATGTCCAAATATGCGGGTATTTTCAGAAAGCAAATGCTCAAAAGAGTAAATATGCGCATTTTATCATCCTTAAAATTATGGGTAGTAGAGTGTGATATTGAAAGGAGTGACATCATTTTATTTTATTAGTATAAATATTTTTTTTATTTTTTAATTAATGTCTTATTAATCAGTTTCAAGTAAAGAATAAAATATTTACAAGAAACATGTAATGTACGTTCATTGTAAATTTTTTTAAAACCGCACCTCCTCCCAACAAGAAAACAGCAAAAATTATTAGGGAAAATGGCGCCACTTTGGTTGTAGTATGCCGAATGAAATTCTAAAAAGTAATCCTTTCCTGCGACGGTATGTTACTATATTAAAAATAAAAAATAAGAGGAAAAAATAACTCACCACTTCTTAGTTTGCCAACGAAATGAAAAAGGTTCAGCTGCGAATTGTGATCGTTCAACTATTAAAAAGCTTCACACAAAAGTCACAATACGACTATTTCCGTAACCTATATCGCTACTGGTGTACGCGAACAAACGCTTAAGCAAAGTCCAAACGGATAATTTGTCGATGTCGAAAAGACTGAAAAAGACTAAACAGTGAGCTCTGCTTCTTCCTTACTCGTACTCATTGAAATCTTCCCCCAACTTTTCACCCATATTCTTGAAAACGGAAACAGGTTCCGGAAAAGAGAGAGAGAGAGAGAAAAAGAGATTTTTTTTTGCGGATACAATATTTCGCTGGTATATGTTTAAAAATAATAATGTAGAATGTGCTATTGTACTTTGCAGACAATACCTAATCATTTTAGGGCAACTAAATGGCTCTGTCTGGTTTTATCAAGTTCTTAATTTTTTTTTGCTCGGAAAAAGTGAATGCTTTTGTTGAATATTTATTTAAAATATAGGAATTTAGTACCTACATAATAATGTTGAAAAAAACTTCAGAACCCATTAACACCAGTCTATATGATTCTTGAAAACTACAACCATCATTTTTTTACTTCGTATAATGGAGCACCGAGTTTTCTGAGGAATAATGCCAAGAAAATGACGACTAATAACAAGTGTGTGCTTACATTTGTACACATCACCGTGTATCATTTAGTAAAAAATGAAAAAAAATGTAGTTTTTAGACATATTTCAAGGTAAGATTCATTTATAAAAAATCACTTGAGGAATGTAGTTTTTGGACGTATTTCACAGGAAGATTTTTCAATCAAAAAAAATTTCTGCTGGTAAAAAATATAACTCGCACAGCTATGAAGGGTCGTTGACGAATGTACAATACTGAAGAAATATTCAAGTACACAAAGTAAAACATATACTCATGTAAAAATAACAGTCACCTGCTATTCCTCAGATGACTCGATGCTCATACCTGATGACTACTTAATTTGAGTTCCCACACAAAAATAATATATTTCAATGATATTAGCAAGAATAAAATGGTGTAAATGAAATTTTCTAGTGCTAAAAGCGTCAATGCAAAATTTTAAATTATACTTTTGCTGTCAAAAATACATATCATATGTACTCTCCGTCGATTGATCACATACAGGCAAAGCAACAAATTCCTTTTTATGGTACTTTAAAATAATTTCATATTACATCCCTATTTATAAATGTATTGTGATTAGTTGTGAAAATAGAAATCAGTATTAGGAACATGTTATGTCTAGTTGCTTGTTGATTGAAAGGGAATTTGGCTTTGCCTATATGGGGTTGAATTGGAAATACCGTATGTACTTGAAATTTATTCACCTTTTAGGTAATTTTGTCGCTTGGGTGCATGAATCAAGTAGTCAATCCATACAATTCTCTTTGTCACGTATGATTCTTTCAAATATTAGTGCTATCATTATTAAACATTAGAAGATATCAAAGTGCAAATTTAATTACATTTAGAAATGAAAATTAGGTTTATTGGTTAATTTTCTATATGGCATTTTTTTATTTAATTACTTTTTTAAATATAAATTAATTTTTTTTAATTTACTTTATTAATAAATTTTAAATTTTAAAATAATGTTTAGCAAGATTTACATACAAAAGTCACAAATGTGATTCCTTAGGAACAACGGTTACATTTCATTTTTCTCGCTATCAGGAAGTATAGCCAGTTCAATATTAAAAATTCATCGCTCATAGTTTGAAGGTGATGATTCTTGTTTCTCGAGCTATCTCTCAAAGCGCGTTGATTATTTTATTTTCCTTTACAACCTGTGAATTCGGTACGCATCTATGCGGTGGTAGACAGGCATGTCAATGTTCAAATGGTAAACAAGGTTTTTCCTTTGTGTGTTTTTTTTTTTTTTTGCGATCTAAAGAAAACAAAAGTCTACTATAACGGAGGTGCGGTCATTTGCCTCATGATGCAAAAACATATTTTTACGTTTTTGAATTCCTATACTATAGTTTGTTCAAAATAAGAACGAGCAAACACACACTTTTAGAGTCTGCTAGCCGGGTATTGTTGAAAATTGGTAAATTTCGCGTTCAAAGTAAAAGCGTTTCACACTGGTACGAATTGATATTTTCTCTGACTAACAAATTACATGAGTGCATCTTCGAGATCTTTGCTCTATATTTCATAATACGAAAATTTCAGATAAAAAATTCATCTAAGTTCATTCTAATTTCTCGGATTTTCTTTCCTCTTATTTAGTCAGAAGGAATATCACCTCGTACCAGTGTGAAACGCCTTTTACTTTTAAAGCGAAATTTACCTGTTTTCAACCATACGCGGACTAGCAGACTCAAAAACGTGTGTGTTTGCTCGGTGTGATTTGGTCGTTCTTATTTTGAACAGACTATAGTCTCGTTTTGCTGTATACATTATACAAGGAAACACCTTACACCAATTTAATTCATCTAAGAGCAAAGCAGAAGATAATGAGTTTAAGGATGAAAGGCAGAGGTGATGGATGTATGCTTAAATTCAAGGGCAATAAAACTGCTTGAAGGAAAAAAAAAGTTTCATGAAACACTTACGTAGCCACGTAGGTAGGTACCTATCCTATTTCGATATTTCCTGCTTAGAACAAGAGCAAATCATATAGCTAAGAATTGGAAAGCTCCTCGAATTCCAGTTTGAAGTGCCAATGGCTTAACTTAGGGGGCCGGGGGGAGGGAATAGAGTGAAGATCCCTCGGGCGACAAATTCACTCATTTATTTATAAATGTAATCTGACGTCACATCGCGTCGCATCGTCACATAAAAACTCTTCAATATTGCAGAGTATGATTCTAACTCGACTTGGATGACATTCATTCAAAAATTTCAATATAAGGTAAACATTGTCAGGAAATGTTGAAATCGAAAAATATAAATTGACAATAAAGTATTCTATCTTCACGCGAGTATATTTATTCATTTATCGATTAAATGATTTCAATGAAGAAAGTTTAAAATGACTTTGAAAATAAATGAAACAATTTTAAGATGTTCAAGTTGAAATTAATCTTGATAAAAAAAGTTTTTAATTAAAAAAAAAATAAATAAATAACATCACAATATTAGGAAATTATTGCCTTATTAATTCGTGAAATGTGTAGTGTAGTCATTCAAATAATTATTTTTAAAAAACTTGCCACACAAATTTTTGAATTTTTTCCATTTATTATTATGAATTTATCATTATTACTACTATAAACAATTTATAATAAACATGTGATGTATTGTACGTTCATTGTAAATTTTTTAAAACCGCTCCTCCTCCCAACAAGAAAACAGCAAAAATTATTAGGGAAAATGGCGCCACTTTGGTTGTAGTATGCCGAATGAAATTCTAAAAAGTAATCCTTTCCTGCGACGATATGTTACTATATTAAAAATAAAAAATAAGAGGAAAAAATAACTCACCATTTCTTAGTTTGCCAACGAAATGAAAAAGGTTTAGCTGCGAATTTCGATCGTTCAACTATTAAAAAGCTTCACACAAAAATCACAATGCGACTATTTCCGTAACCTATATCGCTACTGGTGTACGCGAACAAACGCTTAAGCAAAGTCCAAACGGATAATTTGTCGATGTCGAAAAGACTGAAAAAGACTAAACAGTGAGCTCTGCTTCTTCCTTACTCATACTCATTCAAATCTTCCCCCAACTTTTCACCCATATTCTTGAAAACGGAAACAGGTTCCGGAAAAGAGAGAGAGAGAGAGAGAGAGAGAGAAAAAGAGATTTTTTTGCGGATACAATATTTTACTGGTATATGTTTAAAATTATTAATGTAGAATGTCCTATTGTACTTTGCAGACAATACTTAATCATTTTAGGGCAACTAAATGGCTCCGTCTGGTTTTATCAAGTTCTTAATTTTTTTTTTGCTCGGAAAAAGTGAATGCTTTTGTTGAATATTTATTTAAAATATAGGAATTTAGTACCTACATAATAATGTTGAAAAAAACTTCAGAACCCATTAACACCAGTCTATATGATTCTTGAAAACTACAACCATCATTTTTTTACTTCGTATAATGGAGCACCGAGTTTTCTGAGGAATAGTGCCAAGAAAATGGCGACTAATAACAAGTGTGTGTTTACATTTGTACACATCACCGTGTATCATTTAGTAAAAAATGAAAAAAAAAATGTAGTTTTTAGATATATTTCAAAATAAGATTTATTTATAAAAAAATCACTTGGGGCGAGGAATGTAGTTTTTGGACGTATTTCACAGGAAGATTTTTCAATTAAAAAAAATTTCTCCTGGTAAGAAATGTATGAAAAGAATAAATTGAGTTAAGGACTTATGTATAAAGAGAGAGAAAGAGAGAGAAAGAAAATTAAAGTAAAAAGTGTTTAAAAAGTTTATTAAAAATTTAGCTTCTGCAGGGATTGGAACCAGTAACCTACGACTTCGCAGCCATATTAAATAACTCGCACATCTATAAAGGGTCGTTGACGAATGTACAATACTGAAGAAATTTCAGCAACACCTAATTGTTTTAGGACAGCTAAATGGCTCCGTTAGGTTTTACTAAGTTTCCGACTTTTTTTTTTTTTTTTTTTTACTGGAAAAAAGTGAATGCTTTTGTTGAAAATTTTTTCAAAATATAGGTATTTAATACCTACATAATTATGTTGAAAAAAACTTCCGACTATTTACGTCAGTCTCTGTAGAAAAATCTCTTGGGGTAGACAATAGATTATTCATATATAAAATGTTGATAATTGTTGAAAAACATGAGTCGTTCGTGAACGCTTCATTTGAAGATATTGATATTTTGCTTAAAATCTACAGTACCAGCGAGTCGTTCGTAAACGATTTATTGAAAAAAGTTTATACTTATTCCTTTTTATTCCTTTTTACAAACAATTTAAAGCATGAATTTTAAAAATAAGTGTAGTCAACCTTCGAACTGGAGAAGGCGAATAAGAAGAACAGTTGGTTATATACTCGAAAGCATGTCGACCGTGAAAAGTATAATTTAACGTGAAGTCTCGTTTTTTTGAAGAAATCGTCTGAAATTATTGTTTTTTAAAGCTGTTTCAACATAAAAGGACCTAACCCTATACGATTCCAAGTTTTGGGTTATAAAAAGATAAATTATGTGAGATCATGTTTTGTATAATACTTGATAAAATTTAGGATAAGTGGAGCTGGTAGAACTTACAAAATTTATTTATTCATGCAAATAAATTAATTATTCGAATAACTTTCATTGAAATAATAATTAGGCAAAGTTCGCATTTAAGATACCCTACCATCTTCTACTTTAATCGTTCGTTGTCTGAGCTAAAAATTCAACCAGATTGATCGTTTTTCTCGATATTTAATGCTATAATTTTCCTTGTCGAAAATGTTTAGTAGAAAGTGCTAAATAAGAGAATACGATTGCTTGAAATACGTAACTTGGTGAAAGTCAAGATTTTCTGTGCCCCCACGTTTTGAAAAAATAGCGCCGATTCGGCGGAAAATATAAATTGGAAAATTTCAAATTAACTTTTATTTTTGTTTTCGATTGATATTGATTAATTCGGCTTTTCAATTTCCACTGTTGGCGCGCATTCTGAAAAAGTATTTTAATTGCGATTCAATTTTAAAGAACTCGCGAGCACGGTGTTTGTTTAGGAAAAAAAAAGAAAACTCGTTAAATGTTAATCGGCGGCCGGTATTTCAGAGGGGGTTATTATTTTAATGAGCGCGAGAGAGAGAAGAAAAATGAGAACACGTAATTAAAAAATGTTGAAAGCTCCGTCTTCTCGCTGATGTGTTGTGAGATGGATGAGAATGCGATGTTAAGCTCATTAGTACGGAAGCATATGCGAAAATTCCAAATGATTTTTTTCGTGCAACCGTAAAGGGGAAAAGAGAGTATAGAAATGCGTTATCGTTGTAACTACCGCATTACGCGTAATTAACGCGACTTTTCTGCGCGAGTAATTTCGTTATGCCTACGAAAGGCGAGAAAAGACGAATAGACGGAGCGCGGCGTCGACGGCCACGAATGTACAGCAACAAGTATACGCGTCGACGGTAAATTATACGATACTGATACTCGTCGAGTTACGAGGCGCGTTTTCGCGCGATAGAATCAGTCGACGTCGTCAATTTACAAATACCATAAATTGTAATTTACGCTACTAACGGGTTTATAATAGGCGCGCGTTTCGAGTGAAATTTACGAGAAGGCGTTGGAAAAGGGAGCATCATGCGTGTGACCAGGATAGGGCTGCGAGACGAACGTTTTGCGTATAAGTAATTAGCAGAAGACTTAATTTTCGTCACGTATTTCTATTAGTGCGGTGCTGCTAGGATGCGCAGGATGTGTGGCAGCGGTTTAATTAGGGTCTAGTGGGATTCCTATAGGTATTGATATTGAATTATCCGACCGCACCGTAGCGACGCGATCTCTCGGGAAATTTACGACGAATAATTTACACCCTATGACTGGAATAGGTATGTAGTCGTGATTCGTGTATTGGCGCGAAAGTGGGTATTGGTTGTTTGACTTTTCTTCAATTTCTTGTCTTGGTTGGAATTCAAAGGCAAATATCTCATTTTTCGCCTTCAAAATGATTCACCGTATAGGATACGAAAATTTACTTTATGCGTGATATGAGATGAAAATACTGGCAAATTCAATTTTTTTTTACGTGCCGTGTACAGCAGCTGATTTAAAAGCAACATCATTTTTTGTGTAGAACATTTCAAAAATACAATTATTTCGATAGAAGAAAAAAAAATAGGTGTATACGCAGTAGCGCGCTATCTATATCCCAGGTTATATAAGTATAAAGACAAATTACACCATTTCCCGATGGCCACCAAAATATAATCCACGTTTTTCATTGCTTAATAAAATCCAATAGCATAATCCATGATTCAACTGTTAATGACTTCAAAAAGGGAAACTTTTATGCACGCGTTCAATTTTGCACAAAAACCAATAGTTTCAAACGCACTCCATCATTCATTTACCACATACGCGGCTCGAGAGTCGACAGAAGGGCAAGGAATCAAAACATTTGATAATACGTCTCCTTTTTGACGTCATAGGATGGCGGACACGATTGAAATTTTTCAACACAAGCTCAATTACTGTGTAACCTGTTCTACTTATACATAATATAACCCGGCCCCTTATATTTTTGGGTGGCATTGCACCGTGAAAAATACGATGGAAAATTTGTCCCACCTAGCATAATTGAGTCATTCTGGTTCATCGAGACTCGACCTTTCAACAATAGGTTTACTTATTTTTTAATTGTCAGCGAAGTTCATTGCCCTGCTTTGGCTGCTTCTTATATATTTTTGGATGCGACAGGACCATGAGTATTATGGCTTGCAGATTCGTCATTTTAATTTGGAAATAGTATACTTTTTTATAACGCTGGCGAAAGGTTCCCGGACATTTACCCGAAGCCATTTTCCCGACAGGTCATTTCCCCGACATCCATTTTCTCGACACCCAATTTTCAAATGCTATTAATTTTTCCCCGAAAATATTAATTTAAACTATTTAGTTCTTCTTCTTCTTCATTCTGAAGCGAATCGTAGATGAGAAATTTTTCGTTTAGCAATGTGTGCTGGAACCTCTGCGGCAGCTCATTTAATTCAAGCAATGATCGCGGATTTAGTGGCAAATTCCGACGCGGCGCCGTTCTCTTCTCATAGATTTCGCTAACGCATGCCTGCCAGTTCAGTGCGGAGAATTTGCGTCGGAGGCTGCAGCCGCTTTCTGTTTGAGATTTTGGGTTAGAATTACGGCGCGTACTTCCTCTTGATTCGGCGCGTGCTCGTGTGGTGACTTCGGCGGTCCTCTGTACACAATCAATGGTTCTCCTTCTTGCGGATCATTTATGACGGTTCTTCCTTTACATTCCTTTTGCCATACTTTTTGGCAATCCCAATACACGCGAACATTTCTAGAACGTGAGCGAAGGTAGATGTATCCATCGAGAAATAACCTATTTCCTTTGATCTCAGCCATGGTTATTTTGTTTCATAAATCGTGTCACAGATAGTACCTTACATACCCCGTATGCTACCCCTATGCTACATTTGATTCCATGCTATGGAAACTGTCGATTTCGATTATACAGGTGTCGAGAAAATATCCTGTCGGGAAAATGGCTTCGGGTAAATGCCCGGGAACCCTAGCGAAAAGAACAGCATAACAACATTGTTTTCAAGGAACAAAACAGTTATTTCTCTGCGACTTAGCAGGAGTGAAAAAGTCGCAGAGAGATGAGTACTTTGCTCCTTGAAAACAATGTTGTTATGTTGTTCATTGCATCCAGAGTTATAAAGGATAAATTAATACATTTTCAGCCAAACGTTGAATTTATTTCGAAAGATCAAAATTTATTGCATCGCACTTGTAATATTAAGGCGATGTTGCCAACATTCATTTTTGAATTGCTTTAAAACTCAAGTTGATAAGGCATGACTCGACGTTACTTAAAGAACTGTAATCTTTACGCACAATTCTTGAAAAAAGCTGCAATACATTGTTCATGAAGAGTTTCTGATGTAATGTTATTTGTTTCTTGAAGCTTCATTCACACGAGTCGAGTGAATTTGCTAGCAAGTTGGTAGTCACTCATCATTCTCACTTGGTTCAGTGTATATGATGGCGAGTCATAGCAAACTGTAAAGGAATGGAACAGATGAACATTGATAACAGCATGATTTCTTGAAAATTAATAAATAAAAAATTGCAATGAATGAAATAATGATTTCATTTTATTATCTATTTAAAAACGCTGCTGCTTTTAGCCCTTAACTGTGGGTAAAGACCCTGTCCTGATAGATGGTTTTAAATTCTGAATTGAAGGTCTCAGCGTGACCTTGAAATGTTGTATCTTGTGGCTCCATCTTTGCATTGGATTTTATTCTAATAATGTTGGTTTGACACCATAACTCATTAAAAATAATAAAAATATCCGATATGTTTGTTGATAAAAGCTGAATCGAGAGATTCACTCTATTAACATTCACATCTGTACCTAGCTGTACTCACAACATTACAATATCGAGTGACATATCTTCAGTGTTTACAGCAGCGGTAGCTGAAGATTCTAACACATTATTTTTATTTAACGATATAAGGAGTTCTGCAGCACTATAATAAACAGTCTTCGTTGTACCTGTACTGGAAGAGCTAGATACTGTTTTTTAGCTGATATCAGAGATGATATATGATTCCAGTCACTGGTATTCGTGATTTACTCGTAATATTCGATAATGAATTGTGATAATCCCGTTTCATTCGCTTCTTCATTATCTCTAACATGTTTTGGTTACGGTACATGCTTCGGTAATTAACATAGTTGTACTTTTTTTATAACGAAAAGTTGTAATTTTTGATAGTTTTGTGACAGTGCAATATTTCTTAACTGGGGTTCAGATTCACAAGGGATATGATTGCTTATCATTTTGGCGATTGTATCTCTTGAATATAGCGAAGATTCGACACATGATTGGGCAACTGAAGAAGATTTCCATCCTCCCTGAATTTTGAGAGTGGATGAGTTCGTGCCTGCATTTGCTATCATTGTCGCCAAAGTTCTAAATGTACGACTAATGATAAGTGCAGCATATATTTCAACATTTTCTTCGTATGCATATTATTACCTGATGTGAGATAGTTATGAAAAATGATAAAAAAAGCTTATCAATATTATTAGGGTTTTGTAAAATCAAGTTTGTATCTATTTAGTGATTTGCTTGGGCATCACAGAAAACTTATCGAAAAATTCACAGCAAAAAAGGACCCGATAAATTTTTGTAGTAAGGCCCAATTTGACTCTCGTCATCTCTGCATCTGTGTACGACTCTATGCAAAAAAAATCACAACTAATCTTTGCCCTTAACAAATGTTGGTTTCTTTCTTTTCTAATAGTTCTGTCAGTTCTTGAAAATAGTCTTTTCTATAATGGCTGATAAAACTGTTATGCATGAATGATCATTAGCAAAAGTAAATAACATAATGTCATGATAATATCCTCATTGTATTCGGAAAGCTCAAGTTACCAAAAATTGAGTCTCTATGAAAGATTTAGAATCAGTGATTCAAAAAAAAAACAACAAAAAAAACAAAATCCAATTTCAAATGAAAAATATAAAGACATTTGGCTTATATCGCATTCAGCCTCACTATACATCAGGTCTTGAACTGCAGTACCCGAACATATGGTAGAGTAATTCAAAGTGGCACGACTTCAGTCAATATTTCGCCGCCAAGAACATCCCAGAACGTTGAATTGAAGTGTTTTGAATCCGAGCAACGTCGTTTTTTTATTCACGCGAATGCTTTTGAGTGACAAGCCTATCTGGCGAACTTAACATTCCTTAGCGTCGTTTGATGGATATTTGATCTTGCGCAACGTCGTGCTCATGCTCGACGATCCGCGTCGATGGTTCGTGTAATTACATCGATGGTAGAAATAACGCCCATTTATACAACTCGGACGATTTTTAAAATTCTACGAAAATTAATCGTCGGCGCGACTTTTAATACGAAAAGTTTTAGTCGTCTGTTGGGATCCGGGTACGTGTTTTGAATGATACAACTCGTCACTCGATTCCCTCGAGGTGGCCAGAGTTTTACCTGCTTTTTTTTTCGTTAGTCGATTGTGTAAAATAATGCGAACGTAGATAATCTATAATACGCTTGGGTTTTGTATGGTCGTTGTTTTTACGAGCTCGCGTCGTTGGTTATTCGTCGAGAATAAATTTTGGTTACGACAAAAAATTGATATTTTATACGAAAGTAATTTCCTCTTATCGCCGCAGGTAGAGTAGTGTAACATACTGGAATCGGCGTTTTCGAACCACAAACGAAGTGTTACACCTTTGTGTTGAATTTTTAATGTTGATCACCTTATGGAACATCGATGATTCGGTTAAAAATTATTCGCCTCCAAAATTTCAGTACTAATGAAACAGCCCCAATTCAGAAGCGGATTTAACAGTCGGCAAATCCACGGTAGCGGACTGGGCCTTAAGGTAAAATGGGTCCCAAAGGACTCATAGGGCCCAATTTTTTGCCGATAAAATAGGTTCAATTGTAAAAATGAGGTGATTTTGCTCATTACAATAACAAAATGAATAATTTCATGACGATGTAAATTATTCTTTAACGTACAAGAAGTTAGGGAGTAAATAATAGTGTATTAGTAACAAGAGCGCAATAGCAGGTAAAATTTAAAACTTCGTAAGATCATATCTACTGGTGATGGGCTATACAGAGAGACGTGAGAGTGGATGAGTGCCCAAATGCAGAGGCCCCTTAATGTGTTGTGGTCCTCCTTGTCCTCCCTCCTATTTTTTGAGCTCCTTTCCTAAAAAAATTTTGCGAGTACATTTTTTCAGAAAAACTAAATTTTTTACTTCCTGAAAGTATTTGTGGGCCCTTTTCAATGACATCTGTCGAAGAAAGGAAAAGTAAAGGAAAAGCATATTTTGACAGTTCGGCATCTCCACTCAAAAATACTTGCATCAAAGTCTAAAATTTTTGTTTAAATTTTGATCATCAAGGTTGACCTTTTGAGGCAAGAATACTTAGTCAAAATCTGTTTCCAAGGTCAAACCTATGACCATCATCTTTTAAGGTTACTACACATTTTCTCACTGTTATTTTTCAATTTTCACTTAACCCACGATTCATTACATGATGGCGCCGAAATCTAAATCACGAAGAAATCCTATGTAAACCATAGATTAAGCTACAGCTGCCCCGATTATTACAAAGGCTCGTCTCTAACACTACTTCTAAATAAGTTATCACAAAACTAAAAAATAACCGACGATGCTGAATGCTGATTATTGTTATACAGTGGTGGCTCGTGAGGGAGGACTCTAGGGCATCGCCCTCCCAAGATTTTTCCCGAATATTAAAAAATTATTTAATGATAATATTAGTAATAATAATAAATATTTACAAAAACTAAAATCAAATTTTAGCAAAAAAAATTTGCGCCCTATGCAATTCAGAAAGGAATTACACACGTATATAATACAGTAGGTTGCTTGAAATGTGAACGTTGGGGCTTTGTTGGCGGGATTTTATAAGTACTTAATAAATGCCTCTTATTTTTGTGTCCTTCATTTTCGTCGTAACGAGCAAAAAAAAAAACTTGCACGGATAATTTTTTCGAATTTTTTACGAGCCTTTTTGAAGTTTGCGGACTAGGCTTTTTACCTTAAATCCGCTTCTGTTCGAATTGTTCATTGGAAACATTTTGTTGAAATTTTCCAGACTTTCGTTGTAAATAAAATTTGAGAGAGTTGAAAAAAAAATGCTGGATATTTCGGGGATTTATTTTCCAATTTTACCAAGGTGATTTGTAACCACGACGACTTCGAGGTCTTCGATATAGAGGAAGATGGAATTAAATAATACCTTGGCGCCGCAGGGAGAGACATATGTATTTATAATAATAGTCGTTTCGTTGTATTTTACTCGGAGGTGGTTTTATTTCGCGACGCATGAATACGAGTATAGTCACCTCGTGTTGGTAATTCGTTTCGCATGGTATTTTTTAAATTGAATATGACTCTAACGTAAATGTGACAAGTATTCTAGATCTTATATATGTCTGTATTCGTCTTCTCGTAAGCTCATTTTTCAGGTTTTCTCATATAACATGTGAGAAGAACCGATGCGAAAGTTGTCGCTCGTTGGAATATCTCGTCTGGTTTTTAGTTGTCGCTCGTTGGAATATCTCGTCTGGTTTTTTCTGCGAAGTTTTTTCAATATATAGAATTTTTTTTATCTGTTAATCGAATTGAGATCGTTGAAAAATTGCATTAAATTTTTAACGAATATTTTACCCGTTGGGAATGAAAATAAGTAGGCGAATGAATAAAATATTATCAAATCAACATTTATTGAACGATTACAAAAATTGTTAATGAAGTAGAATTTTCTACTGTGAAAGTCAATTTAGCGTTTTCTGGCGTGGTGTTGATGGGTTGCGTATTGAATATCGTCATTTTCACGATAGACAGTAGCAAGGCCTTATCTTCGTGAAGTTGTATTGAATTGTTGCCTACGAACAGCTGATAGATGGAATGAAATTATGCTTAAAAAAGAAAGAATTTTTAATATTCACTGCTGGAGAGTTTATTTCTGTTATCCCAACCGCAAATTGATGTATTCCGACATTTGTTGAGTTCTTCTGTTCAAAAAACTCATTTTAAAAATTAAAATTATATAATGTGTGAATAATTCGAAACTGACACGTAATAGTGATGTGTGTGTAAAGCACTGTTTTCCTTCATTAGCCGGCAGCTTTCATTCTAAATTAGGATACTTGATTCATTACTAAAACAACTTTATCTTTGAAGGTTTTGTTGCAGAGATCTTTTGCAATTAAATTACTAGTATGGGAATTACAATTAACGTGAAACAGTGATGGTAATATCTTTACCCATCCTAACCATATTTGCAGCGTAGCCTAAAACGACAGCGTAAATTTTGGAATTATACAAGTTTCAACCTTTTCAGTTAATTTCTCCAACACTTGAACCAGGTTATCAGCTGTTTTATATTCCATTGTGAAATCATAGGCATGAACAAATACCAAGTGCCTAACGCTTCATATTAAATATCTGCCCCTAACCGCTTCGCGACCCAACCCCCTGGTAATCCTCGCTTCGCTTCGATTGCCTCCTCGCCCCTTGGGGGCTCACAGTTCATGGAAAATAAATGAATTGAAATTATTCAAGTAGTTTTGTAGCCTTTTTGAAACAAACAATTGCCTTCAGTTATTGTATAATTTACTACATCAAATTTGAGGAGTACAATCAATGAAAAGTTAATATCTACCATTATATTATGCAAGCTAAAAATTATACATAAGAAGAAATGAAAAAAATAAACTTCAAGGAAATTAACAAAACACTTTTTTTTAGAGTTGCAAAAATATGAACATTTTATATTATTAATGGAGGTTCTGTTATCGTAAATGCTGTATTACAAAAAAATGATGTAAAACAAACAATAAATTAAAATTATGATTCACTCCTTATTTAAAAACTCTCAGTTGTTTTACTTTGACTGAAACAATAACCTTCAAGAAAATAAAATCGAGAAAAGATGAATATCGAAGTAATGCTGCAATAAAGATCCATCTCCCTATTCATATTTTTTCGCTATTGACAACGTGCAGGTGTACCTTTAAGAAAATGAAATCAATAAAAAAACATATCGAAGAACTCTTACAATAAGGCCTATGACACACGAGCAGTATTTTACTGCTTACTGCGGCAGTATTTTACTGCAACAGTTTTTTACTGCAAATTCTTCTACTGACACACGAGCAGTATTTTACTGTACAGAAATCGAACAATTTTTTGAAAAGAGCTTACATGATGGACGCGAACGACGTGTTATTTTTTAGTTTAATGTGCTATCAGTATTTGAAGAAACTTGAAAAAAGAAGAAAAACTTTTTCATACTTACCTACTTACTTTCCAAAGCACCGCCTAGATGAACAAAATTGAAATTCTACCTACAAAAGTGGAATAAAATTTTCGTTGGTAGCATTTTTCTCAAAAAATAACGCAACCTAATAAATTGAAATTACAATATATTATTTTAGAGATTTTGTTTGATGGTGCTGACGTAAAATAATAGACTAGGTATCCTAAACGTAGCACCTAAAGAACTTACTAGGTCTTTTTTTACGTCAAGGGGGGGAAAAGCGACACCTGAAGTAAGTTTATGGAAGCGTGTAATACTGCTACCCAATTATTCACCATAAGACATCACGATTAAAAATATCTGTATTAATAAAATAAAAGGAATATGATGCATATAAATAATTGTCTATTTAATTTCAGTTCGGCATGATAACTAACAAAAAAGGATAAATTCAAAACAGATATTAGCGTTATTAAGTTTATACTAATAACTAAAAACAAAAGGATGAATTCAAATTTAATTAATTATTGATAATGAAAATAAATCGTTTGTTACTTCGTCGTTTAACGAACTAGTGAGTAGGTTGTGCATAAAATAGTCTTTTATGCACAACCAAATTTTGTAATAGGTATTTAATGCTTTGAAATAAACTGATGAATAATAATTTTAAAAGGTGGGTCACTATCACTATGAGATCGATGTACGCGAGTTAAGTGGTGAAACAAAATGAACACGGAACACTGTAATATGTTTTTTAATTGAACTCACTGTTACACCATTATCCTCTCCCGACATCTCCATCTCCACGGTGTCCTTTTCTTCCTCGGGCATTTGTGATTTTCGTAATAATTATAAATTTATAATGATTCGTAATTTTGCTGTTTGTAATCTCGAAAGGAATGTTTTGTTGATTCGTCTAATCAATTACTTTTTAATCAGCACGCCAAGTATAATTATTAGCGGCTGTATATTATTGTAAAATTTGTTTGGTTTATATGTGGGTAATAGGTAGCAATAACGGTAATTGTTTGTGTTAGGGAAGGCAGGTTTGATTCTTTGAATCAAAGTCGAACGAATCTTCTGATGATAATCTAGAAGATTTTCGACAGGAGCTTAGCATTTATTTTTCCAATTTTTTCATTTTTTTTATTATAGAATCAACTTTTTCGCATTTACCTACTTATTTTCTAAAGCACCGCCTCAACATCAATCGTATTTAGCACGCGAATTTGAAAAAAAAACTGCAGTATTTTACTGCTCATGTGTACCTTCGATATACGATAAGGTATCTAATACTAGTGGCTTACTGCTGCAGTATCAAAGTCTGCAGTAAGTTTTGATACTGCAAATTTTTGTGGCGCAGTATTTCACTGTCGCGCTTACGTGTGACCGTTCTTATTTGTGTTGATGCATCTCATACTGCTGCAGTAAACAGTAAAATACTGCTCGTGTGTCATAGGACTAAAGGTCCATCTCCCTATTTATATTTTTTTCCATTTGATAACGAGCGGATGTATGCGTTTCATTCTTTTCCAATAAGGGACAAAAAGCCAGTTTGGCGAGTTCAGTGTACTTATAGATAGCATACAGGCTATACCCCACCACCCCTCACTGTTATTTCATCAATTGTAACCAGTTGCGCGTTGCTCATATTACGTTCCGCGTTTAAAATATGTATTTTTAATTTACGATAACTTGAATACCGTTTATCGCAGCGTTTTGATTTTTGTTTTTATTTTGTTCAGAATTATAAAAGCTATATTTTGTTCGCTTATACCATCTACTTATTTTCATTACTTTCAATGGTGGAGCTTTGCAAAAGTTTGAATTGAAATTACCATGAAAGGTTTGAAGATAGATAGTAACATAAAGTGGACGAAATGTTCGATATTTTATCAGCTTTCTAACGATGTATTCATAATTTTTTAAGTTCGATAGTTTTCTCAGAATCGAATTTAGTTTGTCAAAAAGTCGGTATTTGGTCCAAGTTTATATTGATAATTTGATGATTTATGGGTTGAAATGAAAAAATGGTAATTTTTTTATATGGAGTTACCTCGCTACTACTAATGAAAAATATTCTGTTTATACAACACTACCACTTGGCCGACATCTCAACTGCGAAAACACCAAAACTTTTTTTTAAAGATAGAGAGATAGAGAGAACAAAGAAATACTAAATTGAATTTTATGAAATGCCGTTGAAAAAGAACGTACTATGAAAAATTATACGACCAATAATACATGTACCTGGTGCAATATATATCAGACGACTGCCTCTCACTTACAATACGTGTTTCGTCGGCGCAAAGACTGAGAAAAATCCCGCGATAGTGTAATAAGACTGCGATACCCTGCATAGTTTTATGACGCTACAAATGGTCAATAGTAGTGAGAATTCTAGGCTATTCACTTGATTTTCATGAAAAAGTAACAATTCCAACGATGAATTTTAATAACTTTATATAAGAAAGAAGCGTACAAAATGTTCCGTTTTATGCTCTTCTTTTGCGAGTGCGGTGGGGGATTCTACCATTAATTTGATTCAAATAATAATTAAATAGAATCCTGTATTTTTACACTAATAAGGCTAATAGAAAACCATTTTTTTCAAAAATTTGAAACTTAGAAGTCCAACACGTTTTCCTGAAACGCAAAGATTTTAAGACCCTACCATTTCTCGATCCCCTTTCCAAGTTAGATATAGGCTGTAATAGCTATTCTTCTTAAGTTGAAAACTCAGCTAAAAAAGAAAAGAAGTTAGCTTAATTCAATAATAGCAGATCAAATAGGTATACCAACATTTTATTAGTGCCCCAAATTTAAAAAAAATTATCTTTCAGTTTTCAAATTAGAATAATCAACTTTTGATGGTAAAAAATGTCCATTTACTCAAAACAATTAAGTTTTTTGATATTTTCAAATTTTTGATAACTTTGACCAAATTTTGATATTTTCTTCTATTAAATTATGAAAATGAAATTTTTTCACTTTTTTTGGAAAGTCATTTGACAACTACTTTTCTCTCCACCCTTTCAGCTTTCCAAAAAATAAAAATGAAAAGAAAGAAAGAAATTTGGTCCAACCTAGTACACTTAATTACTTACATATACTTACATCATTTGGAAAAACACACTCCAGCACCAACAAGTAACCTTATTTCTGTTCGGTACAAAAGTCCAAGAGGCGTTAAAAAGTTTCAAATCACATTCAATTGAGGACAAAAACAAAAACAACAACAGTTCGAGCATGTCTTTTCATTTGTGTTGATAGTTTTCAGTGTTAATAAAATTGGAAAGTTTCTTTAAAAAGTTTGAAATCGCATTCAACATTTTCGGAAGATAAGCGCATAGAAGGAAAAATATGTACGTGTTGCATTCTGATATTCATTTCAAACGCACCCCGCCACCTCTCCGCTATGTCGGGATGTTGTAAAAAGAGCTGAAAATGCGCGGGCGTTTAATTAAATTCTGAGGCGATAGCGATGGACGAATGGGCGCGTATTTATATAAAACTCGTATAGCCGCCCGGATGGAGATGGAAGACGACGTCGAGCATCTCGTGAACGGAGATTATTTTTCAAAGGCATTTAATTGGTTGGCTGGTGAATTGTTCATAAGGTGTAAGAAAAATTACGGTTACATTTGTTATCATTTATCAAATGTTCGCTGAGGGGTAGACCGTATACGGCGTTCTTCGGAGGCATTTATGTATTCATTTGTTATTTTGTATACTGCGTACTACGTACGCGTAGATCGACGTTGGTACGCTTATAGGTGAAACTTGAAATGTTAAGGTTGAAATTTGGTAAAGGTCGCGAAATACGCGTAGTTGAAATTTTATATCTAGTGAGTCCCTCGCGTTACAGATTATTAAACAAAGTAATTTCAGTTCGAACCGAGAATTCGAAACGTCGTACGTGAAATACGTTCTGGGAATGAGCGAATTTGTCGGTTAAAGGCGTTAAATTTGAAACGAGAAGGCTGTAATTACGCACGTCACGACAGTTAATCATTCAATTAAACGTTCGTGTTGTCATCGACAACTGAAGGAAAACGCGTGTACGTATATGGGGAAAACAATCATGCCACCATTATATTATAAAGCTGTGTAGTGTGTACATAGTTTTTCTGGACACGAAAGGGTAGTAGAAGGAAATTTAACGTTAACGACTGACGCGGCCAAGTTTTTCCAGCATTTCGAGTAGTGGTACGAAACGAATTCCGGTTTAGTAATTAGCTTTTGTGCTGGATAGCGTGATAGTTTTATGTTGCAACAGACCTTTTTACTTCCTGGATTACGTACGTCAGGGATAGCCAATGTTGGAAAACTTATTAAAATTGTAATTCTACTAAATCTTTCTTATAATACACGCTTTTGCTTGTGCGGTGAAAAAGAGATCGTCAATGATAGTTATATCGACTGCGTCGAAGCCCGAGTACCAAGCAAGAGGTATAAGAGAAAATAAAAGTTTTTCTCTCGATTGTTCATCGTCTTCGTGAAAATAAGCGTATATTTATGGAATGTGGTGAAGTTGTTTTATTACACTGATATATTTTTCCAAAAGCCATCTCACTTCTTGCAATTGAATAAGGTATGGTGCCAAGGGTACCTCGTGTAAAAATGAAATTTTCGCTCGAAATGGAACCTTTCTTAGGTTTCCTTAAAACTCGTATAAATTCCAATGTAGAGTTACTAAAGATACCTATATAGCGATGGGTATTTGTTATATGTATATTGTTGTATTCTGCTCTGCTAATACAGTGTTTGAAGGCGAACATGATATTACACATTTTGTTGTTGTATAAGATGTGTGCATCTGGATCTGTAGAAATTCTATCACAAAAAATTCCAACATGTCAATATATAAATTGAGACTGCAGATGAAGTTTTGGTACACTTTCTAGGGTCAACGGTGTAACGAAGGTTTCATATTGTGGGGTGGGACAGTCAAGTAAAGTAGGAGATTCTGTCAATTTAAGAATTGTTTATTAATGTTATTTCGAATAAGTGTTTACTAAAGAACTCAACCAAGGACTTACACTATATTTTTCGAAAGAAAGCTAGGACGAAAAGAAAAAATCATATTATACTTAACAATTTTATTAAATCAATACACATTTTAAGCGATACATGTTGACCATAATATTTGACTGGAGTGTTGAAATTTCGTTTAGTTTTAGTTTTAGTTTTTTTTTTTTTTTTTTAAACAAAAATGTATTCGTTGCTACGATCACAGCTTTGCTTCAGTCACATCCAATATAATGATGATATATCAGTAATTTTTGATGTACTTACATATGTGGTTGACTTCGAAAGATTGATCATTACAAATTTTGAACGTACTGAAAGTCATTATTCCGCCGTTGAACACTGTCAGGGATCACAATACATTATGATATGGGCGTGGCTTATTTTATTTCATATTCCAGTAACATTTTACTTACACCCAGCCAATTATCCAGATATTATATTTGATATCTGTGTCTAATTTTAGAAATTCACATGAACACTCGGTAACAGAATTTTAAGGTATATCCACCTGTAGGTATAGTTTTCACCCTCAATAAGGTGAATTACAAAATAGGTAATCATAATGATACAGAGTGAGTTCGATTGCAATTCTAGGTGGGCAAAATTCGAATATCTAACTTATTTATTTTTAAATAAGCGTAATATATGTTTTTTGAGCCTCTGAATTCCAATTCAATGTTAGTTTTTGAATTACGTTCCTCAAAAAGGTTATAAAATTTCTGAACTCTTATGTTTCAAAGTAACAAGTTATTCATTAAATTATATTTTTGAGGTGGCTGATATGAATCTGAAACTATTTTTCCAATTTAGCACCTCAGCGCCTCAAAAGCTCGGGCCTCTAAGAAATATAATCATCATATCAAATTATATGTTTTTAAGGTTGTTTTTTTTTTTTTTTTTTTTTTTTTTAACGTGCCATGTACAGCAACTGTGGCTAGAGGCACGACGGTAAAGATTATATTAATTTGTGTAGGCCAGAAGAGATCAAAAATTTCATCAGGTTATTTATTCGTTCGAGGTTATCTGCGAGTATAATTTTTATATTGCTTTCAAATTCAAAAAGGTATTTGTAAACTAGTATGAATTACTTTTTAATAAGTTATTCTCAAATGATAAAAGGACAAATGTTCAAAACGCATATTTCTAATTTGATAACCATTTTTGAATTTAATCCTTTTCTTCAACTTTTTTTTGAAAAATCTCTTTCTCGGTCCTACATGGATATATAAATTTTCGCAACGCAGATTTCGAATTCGATAACCATTTTTAGATTTCAGGCCTTCCCCCTGTAGTGCTAATAAGCTTCAATATGACTAGATATAATATCTTGGTTATTAAAAAAGAATTATAAAAAATGCCATCTGAGTGGCTTTGTTGACTTTTAACTAACAAGAATGATCCTACTTTGTTAAAAGGTATATTCACACTAGTGTAACCTTTAAACAAGAAGAAAATTCTACTAAGCACTTGCGAAGTGGTAATACTGATCTAAAGATGTTCCTACAGTGAAGTTTCAAAAAGGTGCCTGCCTACCTGCACATTGAACGGGCAATAAGTGTAATTTTACATTTTCCATCTTCTTCGGATGTTTTTATATTTTATATTAAAGGCTCAAAAAATTAATTTTTGTATTGAAGGTCATCAAAAAGTGTATTGTGGTTGTAATAATTCACACTAGAAAATCTCAATTTTTCAGACCAATTTCTAAATTTGTAATTTTATTTATGACGTGTTACATAATCGAAGGGACAATTTAAAAGATTCATTATATTACTGGTCGAAACGTTGTGGACAAATGGATAGGGTATGTTGTACAGTGCATATCTTTAGAAACATTTCTTGCAAAGATTGGCTCCTTTTCAATCCAAGCTACGTGGACATATATGTATAGCAACGCCCTTTATAAAAATCAGCTACTGCGGATCCTGGTATTAATCTTCATCGTGGATTTTTTGCTCCGATATTCTCAACATTTCTCTAATATTAGATTAAATTAAGCGTGGTAGGTGAAGAATGTTCAAACACCACAGAACATGTTGATGAATTAGCCCATCTACTAAATCTTCGATGAATTGTTGTCTTGTGATTTTGGGATCACCGTAATTAAGATGTTAGATTATGAATGCGTTATTTCTCAGCATATCTAGAACACCAAAGAAATATCGCAGAGGCCACCACCGTGTTTTATGAGAGATCGTCCTCGAATGCATGCACTTATTCAGTGTATCAACGGCCCTTTGTTTATGCTATAAAATATGTTTATATCAGGTTTCTAGGTCTCTTCATCTATACTTCCTATACTAATATGTTCGCTGGATAGGAAAACTCACCTTTTAAAGTTCTAATATGGTATATTGTAGTGGCCATATTTAGAAAGAATTAAGTATAACTCGGTGCACAAATACGAATTTTTATTTGGACTCAAATATATTCGACATAAATTAATGCGCCAAAAAATAAAATATAAAAACACTGCAGCCCCTCTAATCTGAAGACGGGCTAGGTCACAAAAATGTTAAAATAGCATGTTCAGTAAATTATAAAAGCGACAACCGGAGAACTAGCGTTCGTTACTTGGTGAACGTTTGATAAGATCAAAACACCTTGGGCGATAGCACCAGCCAAAGCCAACGCTATCTCAAGCATCGGGTTTTTCCATGATTTCATATTATGTATAGGTGTAACAGTATATGCTACAATCTTGTTTTTCTGGTATAAAATTCCTATTCCATAATGTTTCTTGCTTCGAGGATTTGCAGTGTCAGCTCCCGTTGACTTTTTTTCATTATACTAATGAGGGCACAACCTCGTTCTAATAATTCGTTCGTCAATTCCACGCTGCAAAAACGACTGCCGCAGGTCATTATTTTTCTGTTTGGCTGGTTGTGGGCTTGGAGGTATTTGAATAGCTTAAGAGCTGTTTTTGTAGTCGCTGTAAAATCTGTTCGCGCCGTAATTGAAGCTGACAGCGTAGATGAAGCGCTGCTCTTACTCAGTTGTTGTGAAGCTGACAGTCTTGATAACGTTGATGGAGTAACGCTCGTAGGGGTTCTGATAGATCTTCTTGTTCTATAGTTTGAACTCTAAGGTAAGGCTCGCTATGGATATAGCATAATGTTCGGACCTCCGTATTGAGGTTGTCCAGCTTGCTTTAACTATACTTTTTAAAATTAACTTTATCATCCAAATGTAATATCGTCTAATAGACAGTGAGCTGATTCGAAAATCGATAACTAATTCTACAATTATGATTAAACATTTCCAAAAACCTCCTTAAATCGACAGAACTTATCTGCATATACTCTTATCATTTTTAATTTTGGAATTTGAGATCTTCCTTTACCTTTGATTATTACTTTTTTGAGATTTTTTTTATACATTGAGTCTTTTCGATTGTTGAACTGCAAGCAGTGAGTTAAAAATTCAAATCTGTTTTTGTTCATCGTATTTCGAAATGCTGCTGAACCAAATTTCTTGCTCCATAGTACCATTGTTGCAAGATGGCCGCTTTTCATTAACCTGGCGATATACAAGAGACCCATGTACGCGCGGAGTTCAATTTTATCCGTTTTTCTTCAGTTTCCACTGCTGTAGATTGTACTGACTTGCTCGTATCTCAATTTTGGTATTCGTATGCTTTGCAATCAATTCTAAAATGTCGTCCGTCATAAATGTATGGAATAATGCTCATGGATCGCTAACGCCAGCAGAATTTCCCGATGGTATTAGTGAAGTCACTAAAAGAGGGTTTGGTTGGACAGATTCTCGTAGCGACGTAAATTATTCAGTGGTATTGTCTTTCCTCACATAAAACTCAGCATGCGGTTCTTGGCCTTGCGATTGGTTTTTCGCCTCTGTGAACAATGTATAATTATATAAATTATGTTAAATGTTTATCAAGTTCGAAATCTGCGTTGTTGAAAACTTAAATATCCATATACATGATCGAAAACGAGATTTTTCGAAAAAAAGTGGTGGGAAAGGCTCAAATCCAAAAATGATTATTAGATTCATAATAGGCGTCTTAGAATACCCCTTTTTACATATACATGGTTCGCACAGGCAAAATACTAAATAAAAGTAATAAGTTTTCCCCTTCCTTCATCCCTCTCCGGGGTTGAGTTGATTTTTTCTTGGTAAAGGTGCTCGCTCACTGCTTCATTCAGAAAAATTTCAAGGGCACTAGGCATCAATTTTTCATCAATAAACTGTGATGGAATAAATATTAAAATTCGTGTCTTGCTGGTCTTGTATCTGTCTGTCTCATGCGAGACGTGCAAGACAGATTGGTAGTGCATAGTTGAATATGGTAAGTCTACGTAAGCGAAAATGTTGTCTCGCAGAAAGAGAACGCAAGAATTGACTTGTCTCGCATCGGCTTGTGATGCATCCTTAGCCTCGAATTGCTAAGATTTGTAGATTTGGGCTCATGAATGATTATTGCAGACGAAATACCATACATTTTAAGTTTAACTCATTAAAGAGGTTTCAGGAAGGATATAGGGTAGGCATGTTCAGAATTGGTAGTGGGTGTGGCCTATATTAATGAAGGGTTTAGCAACGTTATTTGCAAACCTGAACAAGCTCTAAATAGAAACTAAGCTCCCAGCTACATATGTGGCATAATTGCTTATGATTGTTTTTGTTTATTCCTGCTAGAATATTGTAAAAGTTTCTATAAACATTTGTTTAAAAGGCATGAGCTTTTTCATGATCAAAGTTTATTAGTTATGTTACTATTATTCATTTTTTTTTTTTTTTTTGAAATATATAAAAGCCTCCAGTAGACATGATTAGAACAACTAAATGAATCAGATATACTCGTATTGAAACAGAAACATTTTTTCGTTGATTTCTGCACTCCAGTTACAAAATTACTTGCGCTATTTCGCTCGATGAAAATGCGTTTTATTATATCACGTATAGGAGAGAAAGAAAATCTCTGATTTTGTCGCGTAGGTCGTATTCGCTCATGTAACATTCACGTGTTTTCTCAGCCTGTAAAAACTATAAGGCGTTCGTATGAATTATAAATTTAGCAAAAAGCGTATATGGGAAATCATTAAGCACGCGGAATCGGTACGATAGTTGTCGAAGAGAAGTGGGTCGACTCGTTGATATAAGACGAGAAAAATACATCGAGACCCAAGCGCGTATATTTTTTCATAATGCTATAAGATGCCGATAAGCTATTCAAAAACGAAATGTCGGCTGCGAAACGAGAATTTAAGACGGCATCGAAGCTACATAGGCCATTTTCTATACGATATGCGAGCGAAAAAAAAACAACAACAACATATTCGTAAATGCACTTTACGCGTCGTTTTCATGCGTGGGTTTTTTCCACGCATCATACGCGTAGGCTGTACATCGTGTACACCTGTCGCAAATGGATGGTGATTTTTCATCACGTGCGAAGTTCGCTTTCAGTATTGGTTCTCGAAATTGAATTAGTGTTGAGAACAAAGACATTACTGGCTCGTTCGATTCCTCGACTCTGCAGATCTGGTTTACTGACCTCGATCTCTTCGAGAGGGGCTAATTTACGAACCAATGAATAATTGTCGCAGAAAGAAGGCGGCCGCTGTACGCCGTCGGTGTAATTTCCGAATGCAGATACCTTGATAGTACAATATAGTAGGCGGCCATAGCGTGCTTTATTTTCGTTACGAACGGTAACGTGTAATAGGCCGACTTTTATGTTATATCTACATGTAAATAAAACGCAGATAAACGTCACGCAGTGCGCCACTTAAAAAGCGATAACGAAATTCGCATTAAACTTGAAGTAGTTTGTTTACGTCGTGTTTTTCTAATTACGAGTATATGTACACGCTCGCGAACAGCGCTTTGGCTAAAAATCGTTCGATACGTCAATCAAAAGCGATTTACAAAATTTAAATCTCCACGCTCACGAACACTTTTGACAGTTGTGGTACAGTTATTACTAAAAATTGAAACGTACACGATATAAAGAAATCAGTGTTTTTGGATCATTATACCTCCAAGTTGCGAAATTTCTGAGATGAAATCCTCATTTCAGTTAGCTCAGAAGTAGGGCAAATCAGTTTAGTTCTATTCCATATTCGAGCATTTATCCGAGCTTTTCTACCATTTATTTTGTCAAGATTGTTAAACATGCAAACTAGGCATTGTCTAGTTAATTAATGTTTTATTTCATTAATCCTGATTTCAGGTCAAAACTATTTCTCAAGTAATTACTCGTCATTAATAAATTAAGTCATAATTTAAATAATGTCCAACATTTTGCATATTTGCGATTTTGAAGGTACAGGAAAAAAATTTTATTATTTTCCGCTTCTTGTAAATTTTGTATTTTTTACTGCTCGATTAATGTCTCCAATTTTTTGAAGAGTTTTGAATGTAGTGATATTTTTGGTTCCCGGACATTTCCCCGAATCCATTTCCCCGAATAGAAATACTCCCGAACGGACAATTCCCCGAATAACTTTTTTCCCGAATATTTTTTTATTCTTTTTTTTTTGTATAAAATTAATAATTATGAATGATAGGTACTTCGCTGAATTGTTTATTATGAATTACTTACGATTAGTTACTAAATACTTACAATTAATGTTGTATGATAGAGTTTTTATGTATTCAAGTTCCGTATTGTGATTTACAAATTCGTCAAACCTGCCTACTATACCCGAAATTCTGTTCTGTAACTCCAACCATTGCCGCTTCGGCGCTGTTCTTACCCTCCAACCCATGCTTAATTCAGAAACTGAAATTTCAGTGTCTGCTTGCTCTTTCTGAATTTCAGCCAATGCAGTGTATCGGTCAGGATGGGTTTGCCGAGTAATAGGTGAAACCTGTTATTCTAGCCTTCGCTGGCGTTATTGGTTTTTGAGGTCCCATTGAGTGCGGCGTCATACTGATTCCAAATTTGGGAATAACATAAATAAAGCCATCAATGATTAGTTTCTTGTCTTCAATTTTCGCTATCTTTCACAAGTATACATCAATTTATGAGACCAATGTGTTCACCTTATCAATTTCATATTTTTCCATAGAATTGGAAAAAAATTCCGGGAGCCTAAATTCGGGGGAAAAAAGTTTCGGGGATTTAGTATTCGGGAAAAAAGAGATTCGGGGGACTGGATTCGGGGAATTAGTATTCGGGAAAACAGTAATTTGGGGAGATGACCTTTCGGGTTCTTTTTCTTTCGGGAAATCGGATTCGGGGAAATGTCCTAGAATCATATTTTCTACCCTGGATTGAATTTATCGAACAAGTTTTTGTTTTTTTGCAATTTTTTAAAGGTACATTTCATTCCTCAAATTTTAAAATTTGAATCCCTGTTCTTCTCATTATGATCAACTTCACTTTTTGCTTTGAAAAAAGTAAAAGAATGAATCAGTCTATTATGTGTATGAATTTAAAATAAAATTATTTCGTGAAAGTGTTTGGTGTTGTAGGGTTAATAATGAACAGGACCCATGGAGGTAGGGCTGTATCCAGGAATAGGAAAATTTAGCGGCTCACCGAGATTTTCTCGGTGACTCGCCTGCTGGATCCGAGCCTGCAGGGAGGTTTAGGGAGGTACGGTTTTAAAATATATATAAGTAGCCATGCTTCATTAATAGAGTTGAAATTTAAATTGGGGCTTGTTCAGTTTTGTAAATTACACTGCTAACCTTTTTACATCTAAAGGCTACACCCAGTGTCAAGTCTGAGAACTACGACCCTATTTCTTCCAAAACCTCTTGAGAAGTTGAATTTAGAATAAACACAGAATTTCTTGTCATGCAATTATTATATGAATCCATATTTTTAAAATGTTAGCTAGTTGAGCTTTCTCAAGTTATGCTCAAATCTGGCAATCCTCCATTTTGAACCTTTTTTGACCAGATCTGGTATTTCCATTTTAAATTTTAAACACTTTGTTTTTCTCTAATTAGAATTTGTCTTTGGTTCCCCTTTGCAGTATAAATTCTCCTATTATTGTTTCGTAGAAAACCAAAAGAAACGTATTCGGCCACAGTGACAACATTAATATCATTAAGAATGAAATAATTATAATGATTTGACAACACACAAATAATTATGTCGCTTTGAACATTAAGTTACTAAAAAAATTCTTTCTGACGTATGTTGCGGTATGAGGGTCTAATAAATGTTTGAATTATTGTGCTAATAAATTTTGTAAAATGAAATTATTGAAACTGTACATATTTTAGAGATATTATGATATGTTCAAGAGAATTTTATTTTTTATTCCATAAAAACTCCTTGTAAAATTAGATTTTTTAGGGATTATTTCAAAACTTGTTTTCAGGAGTAAATTGCTAAAATAAATATTGAAATTTCCTTATTTTTTCAATCTTGTTGATGATTTACAGATTTTTGCGAATTACGGAAAACTTTTTTCACGAAGGGGGGAGAAATTACCTCAGCCCATTTCCCAGCATCGCTACACTGAGAACTATTTTTCGCTATTCATGGTAACGACTACCATAACTGAAGGAAAAAAGTGGCAGTAACTTATTTTGGGAGTGATTCCTTCAATATTCAGGAATAGTTGCTTTTTCTGATAAAGTTATTCGCATATTCTGGAATTAAGTACTGGAAAAAAGGATCTGTTCTTCAATATTGAAGAAATAATTCCCAAAATAAGTTACTATAGTGCGGTCCACGAAACTAGATCCTTACGTTTATACACAAAAAACAAAATTTTTGCGTTCACAAGAAAGACGTTGCCAAATCTCTTAAAATTAACCAGCTATTTTATCAAATCGAATTGTGATTCGCATCAGAGGTTCGCTCATCATTCATTTTAATAATCATATGTTGGATAAAAAAGAGAACGATTTCGCACTTTATTAAATAATTACATTTTTTTTAGCCAAAAAACAGATGGCTACCATATTTTTATCCCCAGAATTATTAATAATAGATATGGCAACAAAGTGCTTATCAGGAGGGTCTAGTTTCGTGGACCGCATTATATCACCTGCTTCTTTCAGTTGGAGTATCTATCGTTATAATTGTGGGAAAGATTACCGTAAAATTTCTCTCGGTGTACGTTCCCTCTTATTGGCTTTTAGCGATGTAAACATTATGTAATGAAACCAAAAGATATGAAGCAATCGAAGGTCACTTTTGAATAAGCAGTTTGATATTTGAAGGTGCTAAAACCACTTGGACATCGAGTATGATAGGTACTAGTAAAAAAAAACTCGTACTTTCAAATAAGCGCTTGCTTATGAAAACTAAAAAACCTTCATTTCAAATTTTATGCGTCGAGCACGCATAAACATTCTCTCTGCGGTCTTATCGTTACTTATTGCAACACTTGAGGCTTGTATTGTGAACAAGCTGTGAAATCAGCATATGCAGGGTTCCCTATTGCAGTCTATGTTTGCGATACAGTACTACTGGATTTCATCGAGTTATCAAAATTTTTTCTGTATGGGCTATGCCTTCACACCTAACAGAACATAGTAGTGCAACTAATTGTATCATAGTGGATTTGAGATAAAAAAATAAAATACTATTCTTATTCTCAAACGAAATTGTTTTAAGTGAAAAGGGCTATTCAAATAGCCCCATTATAATTATTACCAGTCTGAGAGCACTGAGATAAACAATATACCCAACATTATAGTTCTGTTATCGCGTGAAGTTAGGTGAAAAGAAAAAGGCGTAAGCGTCATAAAGGTGACAAAACAGACGCGACGAATTCCGAATAAATTGGATTCGGTTTTTTGCCTCGGCTCCAAAAAGCCTGTTTAGATGTTTGAAAAATTGCGGTCATCTTTTCGGACGCGATAGAGTACCACATTATATGTGAAGGAACTTACTATAGTTGACGTTTTTTCTTTGAACTTCTAACGATTAAATTTTCCATATAAAAGACTTTTTTTTTTCTTTTGTGAAATAAAGTCTTTGTCGAAAAATCCTTCGCTAGGTGAAAGCGTATTTGACGTATAAAAAACTTTCGCAAGATATTCCACGGATGCGACCGAAAATGAAAAACATTCGAATACATCGAAACTTTCGTCGATACATCGGTAAACTTTGGTTGTAAAATTCCCCGCCTCTCATGCTTCACTAACTAGTAAAGTGTTCGTAATCCTTCATTCAAGTTCACAGCCCAAGGGAAGTGCATTACGAGGGCTCAGATGAGGAGTTTCAGGTATCATATAGCCTGGAGAAACTCGGCGTATGCGAAAAGACGTTCGTTGATTTTTCACTACAGTCAAGAGTCAATTTATTTTTCCTATGACATACGCCGTATGCGAGGAAATAAATTAGCTTTTCGCTTTGATTTCACTTCAGCTGTATAAGTCGTGTACGCGAAAAGACCGAGTGAACAGAGTGAATTACGGGATACTTCGCTTTCATGAAAAAGAAACGCCTATTAATATGCCAGTGTACTGATGCCATACGACCTTTGCAGTATGCTCATAGATGAAAAGGTAGTTTGAAAAAGGCATTTAATACATTTCAAATTATCAACTAGAAAGTATCGTGTTTCGATGAGGTTGTACTATCATTGAAAAACGTCCGGATGTGTTTACCGTTTACTGTTCGTGATGTAGAAAAAAATGAAATATTTTTTAATATATTTCATAATTTTGCTTGAAAAATACTTTGTGTTTCGGACAATTGATGTTTTTTTGTTTTAAACTGAATGGACCGTAGGATCAATAATTTTAAGATATAATTGATAAAAAATTAATTCATTTTCCTTCAATTCTCTCTGGTAATTTTGAGGCAAAAAACTGTCACCACAGTTGAGGTTATTTCGCATTATCCCTTACTACTCATTCGGGGGGAAAAATTTCCACTCACCTTCTAGCATTATTTTAAAATATTCGCTGTCTCACGTTTGCGTATGTAAAATTGAATTAAAACTTTTAACACTCGTCGAACTACGACTGCGAGATAATCAAGTTTCGAATAAAGTTACGTGATGGTGCAACTTTACCATATCCCAGTGAATTTGGGTAGGTAGCGTTTAAATTTGAAAGCCATATTGCGTCCGAAGTACAGAAACTACTTTGTTTAGGGAATTCATTTAAAAAAAAAAAAAGTACTTAATGTATCCAATATGAATACCGTAGAGGGGAAAAAAACAGGTGATTAGGGTGATAGCATACACACGAATGGCTGGTGCGAATGAAAAAATTTGTCGGTACACGTCGTCTTGTTATTTTTGTAAGGTCTAAAAATAATATGTTTTAATGGCACAGTCCAGTGTACGATGTAGATAAAAGCATTTCCCGTTTATGCTACGGTCACACCTTTTTTTTTTTTACCTCGTTGAAAGGAGAACAAAAAAGTGAAAAAAAACAACACGACGTGTCAAGAGCGCCAAGTACATATGGGTGTTTGGAAAACACGATGGTAAATTACATTTAAGTATTCGAGGTTTTTTGGTAAGGACTCCCGAAGTGTGGTTGTTCAATTCAGTGTCAATTGATCGACTGTTCATTTTAACCTTGTACTAAAAATGAGGATGATATTTTGATTTAATATTACTTACGCAGAGTTATAGGCAATCTACTTTAATTACTGTAAAATGGGGCAACTTGGGACGAATTTTTAGCTATTTTCATGAAAAAATATCAAGGTTATCACTAAAAAATTTGAATTTATGAATATAAGCTCTTTCTACCTTTTACTCTAATATCGTTTGATCATTTTTTTGCGTTGAAAAATTAATTTTTTATTTTGTTTATTTCTTGAAATTGTCTCGAGTTACCCCAGGACATTTGTTCAGTGTTTCTGCCGAGATGAAGATATTGCCCTTTCGATCTGATTTGATATATCTTAATGAACATGAAATAGGCCCATTTCGCTGAATCCGTCCATTTCAGGGTGGGGTTTATAAGTTTTTTACTAATTTGAGGCTCCTTAAACTCTACTCAAATTTTGATAATCCTCCATTTTGATTCAAATTCAAGAGGTCATATTCTGGTCACCAACTAACCACACACACAAAGTTTGACCTTTCTAGATTCATTTGATGACGAGATTTGGAAGATTCAAGAAATTTCATGACTTGAAACTTCCTCAAAAAGGGGGTTTTTGCTCTAACTCGTGTCAAAATGCACTTAAGGAGGTGAAATTTGAATATGTTGGTGTCCATGACTCACTCTTTCATATAAGATGAAAAACAGAAAAATTTGAGCCAACAGATATACATCCAATAATATAAAAAATAGAAATGAAACAAAAGCAACATATTCAAAATGGTCAACAACAGGCATAGCGGTTCTATTAAACCAATTAATAAGAAGTATAAATGGGTGGGGTTAAGTTAGAATAGAAGTAATAAGTGCACAAACCTCTGCATGTAAAGCATAAACAAATGACACACTTGAAGAAAATTTTCTTTGGAGTCAAATAATGTATTTCCCCTCCTTGAAAAGCACACTCCTAGGCCCGCCTCGAAGTTTTACAAAAAAGTAACAATGGAGAAGAGCACAAACGAAATTAATGAGTGCACAAACGTGCACAAACGATTGACATATTTTTTACCTCCCCCCACTGATGGGTGGGCAGCATTTCTCTAGCTCACCCATTAAAAGAGGGGAGCACAAAGGAAAATTATGTGTGCACAAACTTAATGAGTGCACAAACGTGCACAAACGATTGACATATTTTTTACCTCCCCCACTGATGGGTGGGGCAGCATTTCTCTAGCCCCACCCATTAAAAGAGGGGAACACAAAGGAAAATTATGTGTGCACAAACGACTGTCATATTCTAACACCCCACCTAAAATGGGCTGGGCTACATTTTCTCAGCCCCGTCCATAGAATTTTTGAAATAAAAGGTGGAGGGGAGCACAAACGAAAATATTGGATGCACAAACGTGCACAGACGATGCACAAACCATTGACACTATTTTCCAACCCCACCTTGAAATGGGCGGGGCCAGTGAAATGGACCTACATGGAATATTATTAAAAGAACTTCATCAGCTACCTTATTACTAGGTAAATTTACATGGTATGGTAGCCTTAACCCTACATTCAGAAAATTCATCAGCTTCTTTATTCCTCACAATTTTGTTTTTGATTTTTGAAAATTTTTTGTTTTCATGCCATTGGTATGGCCGACCAATAGTTGGCATAATGTCAAATCTCACATAATGCAATGATCGCAATTCCACAGAAACAAATTGTAGCTCCCTCTATAGCAATCTCTTTCAAATCATTTTGCTCCAATCTATTTTTATATTTAGCCTTCGAAAATACGTGTAGGCAAATTTTGAGTAGTTATTTAACACATTTTGCCTATTTATGTCGCGATTGGATACCAGAACTAGAAATGGTACACCCTTCATGTACATATTATATACAATGTATCATGTTCCTCATAACGTTGACATTTATCTCCATCATTTTAGAGAAGGGTGAATTTAACACGCGTTAGATATGGTGGAACACGAGGCGAGATGAAATTAAAGCATTACGTTAAATTCGTCGTACATCTTCGCCACTTCTCTTCCGCTCTAATGAAAAAAAAAACCTCTCGAATGTTACTATACAACGTCGCATTTTCACGTCAATTTATCAACCGCAAGTACATAGACGAATTATCACGCTACCGCTTCTGGCTGCCTAGCGAACATGAAAAATTATTTGACACGTATGTATATGGCCATGTTACTCGAGCTTATTTCCTTCGGCATCGATCATCTCTTCGAATGATTATAATTTTCGCTTTAATTTATCGTTAACGAAGTAGAGACCATATTTCCGCACTGATTCGTCGGCTCTGCTCAGTTTCACAGTAGTTGGTTCGCGTGAACGAGCGTTTGGCACGAAATTCTTAATTAATTAGCGGGCGTCGAATAATGGAATTAAAAATGTTAATGTATTTTTCGAATAACAACTCTCTCCGCGATCCTGAAATTCGGAAAATTTCGGCGTGCTCGAAATTTCTGAATTGTGACGGACGTCACGCGAACCCGACGAAAACGAGTTAGGGTTAATTATATCCTTTTTCGTCCCTTGTTAATCGCGTCGCGCCGTTTTGATTTCATTTAACACGAATCAAAAAAATACTTCATCGAAAACACGATTTTTGCGCCGCACTATTCGACGTTCGTGTTAGCTAGAGGCTCTTTCCGTATTCTAATTTTCGTTGCGTCGGGGATTTCTTTTTTACGCCCTCCTGTTCCTCTTCACCTTGGAGGAAAGTTTCGAACATTATTAAAAGTTGAATTCGGAATATTTTTTCTACTCGAATGCTTAATGAGTTTTCGACTTGTTTTTCTTCTTCTTCATAATGTATATTTTTTTTTATTACGTTTTCAACTTTAAATGATATAAGTTTTGCGCATAAATTCAATCTTACCGGTTACGTGTACAGTTATTTGGTTTTTTGTAATCGTCGATTGAGCGACTGGTACTGTATGCGTAAAGCGAATCGTATAAGATGTGAAAATTTATTCAACAGTCGTTAGGTAGGAAGTTGGATTGTGTAATTTGTATACCTCTTATAATCAACTTTTTTCACTAATAAATGAAATTATTTTTCTATTTTTTAGTTTAATTTTTTTCCACGTGTTTAATAAAATTGGTTTTTGTGAAGTAAAATTCAAGATTTGGATATAGGTTCTTCTTGAGCTCACTTATTCTAGAATAATATGGCCCAGAAGTTATAGTGTATGATGCCTTCAATAAGGAATGTGCGCTCATTTTACATGAAAATCTCTATTTTGTAGCCGAAATTTATCAAAATAGCAACTTGGAAATATTTTTGAAGTGAGTGACTAAACATAGGTATATCTTTTTAATACCCTAAAATAGTCACCATAACTCAAAACATTGCGTAAGGAGAGATTCCTTTCCTCATTCGTGCATTATTTACTACAATTATACTGGATGATGGACCACAAGGTTTCAAAGTAGGTGTTCTCAAAAACTGTTTTTATTTACATTTTCCTCTTCGTAGTTGTTTTAGATATTACCTAATAATTCGATTTCTATGGTTATTAAAAAAAGGAAAACATATGTTTAAAGTAGAAGGACGATGTAAGACTACCTAACTATCCTAATATCTTACTGCTGTCAAATGACTTGAAAGCATCATTTGTTGAACATTTTTGAAATTGTCCAATATTTTATGGTTACATCACTCCTCTCCTCCACTTTGAAGAAAGCTCAGGGGTCAATTGAATTATCTAAATTGATGATATGGTTGTCTGGAACATTTCGTAAAAACTTAAAAACTCTACTCTAGCAACTTAACTTTTCAATCTGTGAATTATCAGTTTTCATCGGACAACAATGGGGATGTTGCACGTTTCCGGAAAAAGTATGTACGTATAGAGAAAAAAATTAGAAATTGAATAAAAAAAAACCGCACTCCATTTGATCCCATAGAACTTAGGAAAAAAATTCCAAAGTTTGCATTTTGCGGTGCGCGCTACACGTAGGGTTCCCGCGGAAGCACCCGTTGTTACATCATAACCTTGGAACGCCCGCGTTGCTCTTATAGAGATTAACATGGAGAAGCGTTTTCTCACGTTTATTGCGCCTAAACGGCGCGATTTACGTTATAGATGATAAGGACGTTTTTTTCAGAGTAAACTATGAGCTTTCCGCTGGTATAATAATTTTTTCAATTTAATGAATTTGAAGCAAGATACGGCTTCGTTAAGTAAATGATAAATTAATTCTCATTAAGGGGGGTTTAGTTTTTGCAAAACGTGGAAAGAAGGAGAGGTCGGGGAAAAATTGTTGATATGCCATTAGATAGGGTATGAAATGCGCTTCATTTTCTTCAGTGCAAGCACCATTCTAGCTTTTCTTCTTCCATAGATATATTAATGCAAAGATTCACAATCAAGAGCGTAAAAACAATAAATATTTTAATTTCCATTACTCGAACTTCACGTTATTGCGTGGAGCTGCTCCCCTACCACATTTTATTTATTGTAATCGGGCGAAAACAGTAAACTCGGCGTTACGTATGAATAATGATGACTTTTTTTTTTTGAAAAATATTTCAGCTTTGTAACAGTATGACATTTTTCCAACAACATATCAATTATTTTTCCTCGACCCTTCTTTCTTGCCACGTTTTGCAAAAACTGAACCCCCTCAATGAAAATTAATTTTACCATCAACTTAACGAAGCCGCATCAAGCTTCATTCATTAAAATGAAAAAATGATTATACATTGAAAAGCTCATAATTTACTCTAAAAAAACATCCTATCATCTATAATATGAATCGCGCTGTTTAGGCGAAATAAACGTGAGAAAACGCTTCTTCGTGTTAATTCCATAACAGCAACGCGCGGTTCCAAGGTTATGGCGTCACAACTAACTTGGAATTAATCTGATTACGGCATTAAAAAGCCCTTAATAAGTACTATATTTCGTTCGCTGAAAACATTTTTGTAGGGTTTTTAGTTTTTGAAATATTTCAGTCTAAAGTCCGAAAATAGCGCGATTTCAGGCTTTTTCAACTTTTTTTAATCTTTGCATTAATATATCAATGGATTTCTCCGACCCCTCCTTCTTTCCACGTTTTGCAAAAACCGAACCCCCCTTAATGAGCACTAATTTTATCCTCAACTTAACGAAGCCGTATCTTGCTTCAAATTCATCAAGTTGAAAATATATTAATTATTTTAAATTTCCCGCTAAAGGAAAAGGAAGGTATGTGGGTATGGGAAGGAATAGGTATAATTCCACAGATTATCATCAATTCGAAATTGGTTAGATTTCTTTGAAAATTAATCTGTGAAAGTCGAAGAAATTCGACCTAGGGAATGTAAGAGGATTCAAAATTTGCAAAACTGATTGTGTTTCAAGATATTAGTAAATGAATAACACCCTTCATTTCCTCCAAAATATGTTGATGATCATTATAGTCCTACTTTTACTATGTCTTGGGTTATACTCAATTATTTAGGGTATTACAAAATAAAATAATTTCAGAGCAGCGGTACTAATGATTTATCGAGATGCAACTTACTTACACAGGTTGGGTGCATATAAAAAGAAAAATCCTTTTTTTTTTTCATTGGTGGCATCATATCCCGCATTATTTGGGTCATACGGTTCTAAAGTAGGTTGGCCCCAAAATCGGCGTTATTTACAGAGCTAAGTCATAGACGAAAAACATGCTTTTCCTTCGCCATCTTCAATTTCACAGTTTTCTTTAGGATGAGAGCGTCTTAAACATTTTCTTTCGCTATCTTGAAAATCGTTTAAAATACTTTAATACCGCTGCACCAAGCGAATAATACATTTAAGAGCGCGTCAAGCGAGAGATTTCGTCCCTCGCCGTCACTTGATGGGCGTTTAAATCCACTTCGTAACATGTACGCAAGTGGTGGCCACACCAAATGGCCCCTCCGCCACCTCCTTCCGTAGTCGTACTTGGTAATTTCAAACATATGGCGGAAAGAGGAAAATTTTTAACGCCGAGTACTTCTCGATTCTTCATCTAGTCTTGGCGCTGCTTTCTGATAGAATCACCGCAGACTAGGAAAATATGGCACATTTTGAAAACGTTTAATTTGAATACAAGCCCAAACAGCCGGATATGAAGTCATCATAACCGCTAAATAGCGTATAATTACGAAAAGAGGTTGAATTCGAACATTCAAATCGATGCTGCGGTTCACGATGATGTATGTTATTTAAACATGGCTTGTTATTTCTCCTATATCTAATACGTGTCTGTCACTTAAGGAGCGCAAGATTAAGAATTAGGAACTCGTTCGGTGGCGGGCACATTCGGAATCGAGAGGAAAAACGAATTCGAAAGGGAAAGGGATCATTTCATTACACGAGTTCGATTCGAGTTGTTTCCACTATGGTCTTCGTCATTTATCTGCGGAGTACAAAACGACAGTATTTAAAAATCACAGTGAGAGCGAAAACAAAAGATACAGAAGTCGATAAAAATCCACCAAACAATGGTAAAGTTCGACCCTCCCCTACGTGCCCAACGTACTAACAATTTGTGAAATATTTTCAAACTTCGTAACAAAAATTTAAAAAGTTTTTCGTATTTTCTATCAAAACCTATAAACCACTCTCGAGCTTTTCCGTACAGGTCGCTTATGGCGAACGATTTTCATTCGAAATTTATTTATTGTGAGGAGAAAGATCGGTGGCACGTGACAATCTTTTTGCCTACATTTACCCGAACTGTTTCGGCTCGAATTCGTAAATAGAAATAATTAATTAACGTCTTAGAAAATACGACCTCCTCCTTTCTTTTAGTTCGTCTTAATAAACTGGAAAAATTAGAAGAACATCCAGATTCATTCATTTTTATTAATTCCCACTTATAATATCTTGTCGTTGCGAACATTTTTAATTTATTTTCCGTCGTATTACTTCCATTGTATTGGGAGAACAAAAAATTCCGGCCGAAAAAAACACGCTTTGTAATTGTATAAAATCAATTATGAACAAAGTAAGAAAAAAAGGTGACTGAAAGGAATTCCACAAAGCGAGGGAACATTGGAGTTATTAATGAATGAAAAAATTATATAAATTTCACCTTGCCTGTTTTCGCTTTTTTTTTTTTTTTTTTTTTTTTTTTTTTTTTAAAGGGAAAAGAAGTTGTCCACTTTAGTATTCCTTCTTTTGTATACTGAGGGCAAGCTTTTCAAGGTTTTTGAATTCTTTTAACTTGTCATCGTTGATGCGGCTATGGGTACGTTCATCATAACGCGTTCATCCTCGAAGCCAGAACTTCGAAGTTGACGATGATAGCCTGATGTTTGAAAGAGCGTTCGTTACAGTAAATGGTATTGTCTAATCATAATGACTTGGCTGGGCCA